>JADNRY010000183.1:0-129814 GCA_015501585.1 Rhodocollybia butyracea | reverse complement strand
CGCCGTGGGAAAGTAATGAGTACCGAAGGAGTCCGCCGATATATCGGGCCGAAGGTATAGCCGATAAAGGCGTCGGAAATGTGAGTGCCGAAGTAGGAGTGAATTTGTGAAGTCCAAAGGTATATCGGAAGGGATAAAATAGAGAATGGAGTTTCGGAGCCGCCAGAGGTCGTGGAAACTATCGGAGCCGTGAGAGACCGTGGGAGAAGGTAAGGAAATCTCGGAGAGTCTCGGAATGAGCCGGAACATCTCGGAATAATGATGGAAAGGCATGAATGTAACAGTATTGAGCAAGAGAAGAGAGAGTCAGAGTCAGAAAAGCCCACCCTTTTGCCCACCTTTCGCCAAGGGAATAACCATCCCAAATAGCTCCCCAAGAATCAATTGTGCCTATGTAGTATGTACTCGATTTATTTTGAATGAGTATGTATCATGCACCGTCAATGCTGAGCACTGTGGCGCTGAGATCTCCAAGTTGAGGGAGTCATGGAAATTCCCTTCTGGGTGTAAATGTGTAATGTGTTATTTTGCCACCTCACACATTCAACACATTCTGTGCGCGCCTCCAAATTTTAGGTCCCATCGACATTGACATCAATCTCATTAACACACCTCCTTAAATCGGTCATAGTCTAGGCCTTGCACTAATATCAGATCCTTATACCTCTCGCAACATGGGTGGTCGATTGATTCACTTAACCAGCTAACCACCGTATATCTTTTTACATTTATTGTGGCTGTTTCTTTGTCATTCGGCATTCATGCCCATCTCTAACCCCAACTTGGTCTTGACCTACTCTACCTTGGTCAACAAAATAGTCTGTAATCTTAGGCCCTGTTCTGTTACTTTGATATGAGATCATTTGATGCAACATTGAGGCAAAATGGGCGCAAAATCCAGGGCCTGTCACATTGATCTCGCATATTTTGGCAGGGAAATTATTCTCACACCTTGTTGTATCAAAGTTACAGAACAGGGCCTTAGTCACCTCAACAGCAAAACAACTTCACATTGCAAACATTTAAATCATAGTAATTGTAAATTTTTCATATCTACGCTCATATATTTACTCCCAGATCATGATAAGCCATACCCTTCCGCTCTCAGAGCATCCCTTACCATGCCCATTCTGTGGCCCTACTGGCACTTCCATCACATATTCCATTGTGTCCTAGCCTACCCTTTGCATGGATGTGCTCTGCCACTCCTATTGCACACCCTGGTACCTCTTCAGGGGTCGTATTCTGTATCCCCTACCGCTTCCAGGGTATGCATACCACCCCTCACAAGAGCATGCCATACCCATGCCATACCCAGGATACTCTACCATACCAAGTATACTCAATCACTCCCACAGCATCTCCTACACAAGTCCGGATCCCGGAAAACCCGGACCCGCCGCACAGGTACCTGGGCCAAAAAAAAGGCGACCTGTGACCTGGCCCGGACCCGTGGGAAACAGGTACCTGGATCCGGCGGATCTGGGTCATACAGGTCAACCTGCAGGTACCTGGCAATATTTACCCTTATAATGTACATATACAGTACATTAGAAGGTCCAGAAATCCCCAAGGGGTGACCTGTGACCTGACCCGCACCTGTGGGAACGGGTACCTGGATCCGCCGGATCCCGGTCAGGCAGGTATTCCCACGGGTTAAACCCGCGGGTCACCTGTAAAGAGCTGGACTTGTGTCCATCCTTATCTCCTACCCCTCCCACAGCATCTCCTACCCCTCCCACAGCATCTCCTACCCCTCCCACAGCATCTCCTACCCCTTCCACAGCATCCCCTACCCCTCCCACAGCATCCCCTATTCAACCCTAGGTCATGACCTAGGTCCAAAGGATAAGCCCAGGATTCTGGCTCTTTTTAGTCAGGTCAATGTAACAAATATGTAGGCTAATAAGACTAAAATAGTGGGTGACTGAACTGCATACAACAACGGTGCAGGAGTGGAGACGCCAAACAGATAACACCAATGTTGAATGAGGCATGTGGATATATCCAGTCCAAGTCTAGGTGTGATGATGACTTTGAAAACATACAGTGACACAATGAGTAACAGGTTCAAAACAGTTGGATACGCAGGAGACATCTGCTGCGGAACATGTAGGCAATCGACCTTTGGACAATCTATGAGTTTATCGGGTGGTCTACCACACGACCAACAAAGCCTAAAAACATATCAAAATCAGTGCAAGGAGCAGGCACAATTTTACAGAGAAAGATATTTGGATCTGAGAGGTACAAATCAAGTAGAAGAATGGTAAACAAAATCACAACAATTGAAAGATAAACAACAGAATAAAAACTCAGCGCGATAATCCCAATCCCGGTCGGCGGGTCAGGAACTTGAGGAATAACCGTTTGGACTGGGCCAGGATGCCCGGAACATATGTCAGGGATTGACGACTTGAATATATTTGGTTTCAGCGGCAAACCATGTTGCACTTGTACTTCAGTAAAGGATCCAGTGATTTCTGTAGAGTCATTAATATCAATACAAGACCTAAGTACCTGTGAAATGTATAAGTAATATCTACATGTATGCATAAGTACTAGTTTCACAGTGTAGATATAAATAAACAAGCTAGCTTACCCTCAGAAGTGCCCAAGACAAACAACTGAGGAATAGTAGACTGTACAACTGATATATATATAAGTAAAAACACAAAACTGCCAAGTATGAACCATGGCACTCAGATAAATGAAAGGTGTAAGGATAAATATAATAGGAGGGGAAAAATAAATATCCCCCGGGAGGATAAAACTAACAGAGGACAAAAGACATACCACCTCCTATAGGAAGCAAAAGCGAGGGGGGGGGAGATCTTCTGAAGTTCCTCCTGAGTCCTCCAACAAACCTATAATCTTCTGTTTAAGGGAACAATTCTTGTCCATATGCAGGGGGGACTGAATGGCATTCATCAAGTTATTGAGCTGCTCAAGAAGAAGTTCTGTTCTGTCTGGCTCCAGTCGAGGCTGCTGCATGGTCTGATCCCCATTCAGGCCATTGTTTCCGTTACTTGTAGGTTCAACAGGAACCAAGGGTAAATGGACAGTGCCTTCACCTTGTGGCAACATCACGGTGCTGCCCTGTTGATCCTGGCCTGTATCTCCACAATCTATCCCTGGAACTGCTGAAGCAGTGATGTAAGTTTTTGTAAATGGAATGATACCATGGGCATTGGCTGCTATTATGTGATTCATATATGGTGGAGTATCTGACACATATCTCTTTTCAAAAGGAGTGACACTGTCTGGACCTGGTGGAAGGGGCACCTCCGAGGCTGAAAACATGATTTAGGAGATATACATGGAATATCAATAATGGGACTATACCTGCTGTTGATTTCATCTGTAATTGGGCCTTTGATAGAGATCCTCTCCTTTTTGCTTGCCACCATGCCACCCACAGAATTAAACATATTCCAGAAATGACACCAATAACTACACCAGCAATAACTCCACCATGCAACCCCTGGTGAGATGATAACACTGGCCCAACAGGAGATGATATTGAGGGACTCGTGAACAAGGTTGAAGAAGTTGAATGAGTGGATGAGGTTGATGCAGGAGATGGCTGGAATGAGACTGATACAGAGAGGTCAGGCATGTCATTCAATGTAGCAAAACCAGGAATGTAGGTGAATCCACGAAAGCCAATTATCTGGGATAGCGAAACTTCCAAAACCTCAATTGTAATGGTATGATTGCCACTATCTGATTTCTGCTGAACAAGAGTGAAGTATTCAAAGTAGCTTGAAGATACTCCCGCTACTTCACCTTTGAAATCAAGTTGAACTTGTGTTTGTTCATCAAGTGAAACACCTAGGGTGATGTTTCCCGAAGTGTTTGGGTTAAAATAACCAAGAAGTGTTATGTTCCATCCTATTCTTTTTATTATCATAATCCACAATAAAAAGAACACTTTGAGGAAGTCACAAACCTGTGAAGGCAAACTTTATTGTATCCCCAGTAATTACACTTGTCTTCCCAGGTCCACCTTCAGGCATAGAGTCCTGCCATTGTCCTTCCAACACAAGAGTGCTATCTGTATAGTTTACAAATAAAAGTTGATTATCCAGAGACATGGTGGGTACTGGGATGAGCAGAGCATAATCAAGCGTTGTTGACCCAATTTTTGAACAGTCAATAGTGAAATCAACTCCCACTGGTTGAGTTTCGTTGGATTCTAGTTCTAGTAGTATTATGGCTGGATCCCATATTATATTGTCGAAGATACTGTCGGATGTCAGTGGGGGAAACATAGGCTCGGTGAACCCTGTATTCATAAGCTGGAGAGTACAGTTTAAAGGCTGAAGGTTGTTCCCCATAAGCATCCACTGCAGAGAGGCTGAATAATCTTCAAACCAAGAATGTCATCAGAATTCAATTTTGAATGATCTACTTATAAACCTACTAATCTCAAGACCAATCTTAACACTGATGTTCCCAACCATGCCAGTGTTTGTTGCAGAGGGATTTGAAAGCTCTATAGATGCGTTTTTGTAGGTGCTGAAATCATCAACAGTCATCCAAGGACCAGAAGTATTGAAGGCAGAACTGTCCACAATAATTGCAGGAGTCTGGCCCATGCTGACTGCACAATAGTCACTTCCAAGGAGTACGTGATGGAAATCAAGAAATAGTCAGTACGCAAACTCAAGGTTGTGCTACTTATAAATTCGGTTCAGTACGGACAATTATAATTTATAACTTATAACTGTCTGTACTATGTAACACTTCAAACCGCAAGATTTCAAACTGTAGGCTGTAGCCCATCAATATCGATCAGAGATGGGAAAGGATGCTGTTCTTGCAACTCATCTTATCTGCGCCAGAAAGTAAGTTCATTTATCAGTCATTACTGAGAATGATGGTAGTAAGTTTCAGTAAGTTGAAAAACTTTCAATTCCTCTGGCTGAGTCAACGCCTTTAGCAGGGCATGTTTGGAAAAAGATTGTGATACTTACATACTTAGTAGATTAACAAACTATACTAAGTAAGTACTGATCAGCAAAACGTGGGTGCACTGGAAGCCGCTTTCCGGCACTGTAGAGCGCTGGGGGGCGCTGGGAGCTGCTGGAAACGGCTGTAGAGTGCCTGACAACGGCGCCAGCTCACCCAGGTTTTGCTGATAAGTAGGCTATACAAGGGCTCTCATTCAAGTCAGCGAGCCTTTGCTGTAGCCTAGGGGCCAGCGGTATCACCTTGCCGTCACTGTCACCTTAATCACCAGGGTTGGACTGTAACTGTTTTGTTGTAGCGATCCGACTCCCGAGGGCAGTTTCTAGGCAGAGGCTCTATTTGGAAAAAATAAATTGCGGCTGCTGGGATACAAGGAGCAAGAAGGAGCTGAAGTTTTGGTGAAAGTAGCGCTTTAGCAAAAGAACATGGAATAATCATTCCACAGCATTCCACAGGAGATGCGCGGAAGAGTGGCAGCTGGCACCTCGGTCCACTGGGATTCCCAGTGAAAATAAGTAGGCGGGCAAGCTTTCAAGCAAAGGTTTTAAAAAGCGGAATCACAAGTAAGTTACATACTAGTGCGGAGACACTCGTCACATGTGGAGATTCTCAGAAAGAAAAAGGAATCAGCGTAATTGGCTGTTCTAGTCTGACTAATGAATATTGAATTCAGGCATCGCGCGTTCGGGTCTCATTCAAGTGTCCTGGCTCAGTTGAGAGATCGGTGAGCATTCTATTATAATAATCTAATAAGTACATCGGTACAAGTCTGTGCTTATCAAGAGCTCAAAGCAAGACAATATTATTTATCTTGCCACTGGAGACCTAATGCATTCTTCTTGTCAAATAAACCTGAATCCCTTTATTTACTAGCTTTGACCAACGAAGATATTGCTGCAATTGACGCCGCAGGCCCTGCTAAAGGCGTAGGTTTGAACTAGTACTGGAATCTCAAATCGGTGCTCATATTTGTTACTTTTTTGATCCTTACTCTGGTTGGACTTGTATGATTCTTCGTTGTCGAAGGACCTGGACCCCAAGGCTCACACCCTGTGACCTAGTGGCTATATTGTCTAGTAAATACGGCTCATGGCCTATGTCCCCGGAGAGTATTGAGAATTCAAGTTCTTCAAGAAGGAAAAAGAGAGAGAAAGAAGAAAAAGGTGAGATTTATCTTATAAATTTCCTGACTTCCAATAAATTTTTTATGGTGTGAAAGCACAACCGCGTTTTGAACCTGGCCTCTCGGGATCACAATATTCAAGGCTGCTTTTGGCAAGGTAAGCAGAATTCAAACGCCGTATTCGTTTACCATAAGCCTTGCTTCTTCACCCCATCCAGTTGCGTCAGATCGAGCGATGATCCTGTTGGCATGGGAGGGGGCCTGAGATCCTGACATCGATGATAGGAAGAATAAGTAGGCTCACTCTTCCATCCGTTTCGTACGGAGAACATCTAGTTCCTTATTATTATTACTCAACGTAGACCGAAACCACTGAGCACACAATTGAGCATGCTGAAGGTATTGTCGTTGACTCTTGAGTAACACCATGTGTTTAACGTGAATCCCAAGCTTACCTCTCGATTAGCTTTATGTTCCTTCTGCTTCTGAGATATCCATTGTTCTCGCTTAAGTTCACTTCTCAATGATTTGAATTCCGTTTTAAATTTTTTAGCATTTTTGTAACTCACGACTCGTTTCTGTTCTGACCACATGGAGGACACCGAACAACTCTGGATAAGTACAAGAACTCACCTAGACCAACTTGAACAGTCTCTGAGTGCAGGATTCGTAGGTGACGATATTCCATAGGCTCGTATTTATAGGACCGGCTGTATCTAGGAAGGCTGGATAACATTTATTTCCCAGATGTGAACAAGAGATGTACGGAGAAATGAAGGGAGGACCTACGCTGAGGCGGCACATCTTGTGCAAACCCGGGCACGAAATGTCCAGAGTATATTTCCACGACCTTTGCGCTTGCAGATCTAACAAAGGCCAGAACGATTTATTGTTTTGAGAAAATAATTGTCCCAATGGATGCACTTACGTAGCAATACACATCATCGAACACCAGGTGCGCAAACTGAGGTTCATTTAGGTCAGTTGGGGGAGGCGGAAGTCAAATGTTTTGACGCGCAGCCCGCCAGATGTACTCGAAACGTCGGCTCATGAGGATGGCGCGAAGATCCTTTGATGTCCGGGAAAGTTGGAGCAGATCTCCGGACTCAGCGCTGCAAAATACCTGTCGGAAGTGAGGCCAGGGCTCGAGGCCTATAGCCCACGGTTTCACGTACCTCGAGAACCACTTCGAGCGGAAAATCTTTCAGTAGCCGTTCAAGACACCCTCGGTTCTCTTCAAACTGTAGAAACTCTTCGGGATCCCCCCTCAACTGGTTCTCGGGGTCATCTCCATCCTGAACCTTCGACTTCGACGAACCGGATTTTTGAGCGATAGCTCCGAGTCTAGCTCGTTTGCGTAAAGGCTTTTCTTGTTGAGCCTCGTCTTTCAGCGTCTTCTTTCGAGTGGTTTTAGCATGTTTGCTAGTATTATCATCGGTGGATTTGTTCTTGGATTTGTTCTTGGATCGTAGGGCCATTGCCACAGATAGGGGCAAATGGTGGCAGTTGGGTAAGAGTTGGCGCTTGCAGCATTTGCAGGATGAGTCAAGTCAGACATTCCCACCATACACCGGTCAAAGGTGCATTGGTCAATTTGAGACTGGTAATTTACTTATGACATACACTGTCCGATGTCTTGGAGGTACAACGTGCAAACAACAAAGAAAACAGAAGGAAACAACCAAACAAGCTATTTCTCCGAGAGAGCCTGGTATTTCTTGATATTCTCCGCCGTTCCCGACCAATCAGTACCTTCTATCTGACATGCCTTCCATGACTCCATTTGGTGGGTGGCTTGAAGGATATCACGAATAACGTCGTTATTGAGAGGAAGGCCTTGGCCTTGACCAGTGCTCTGGGACCCAAAGACGCCAGGCATTGGCGAAACCACGTTGTCGTTATTGTTGCTGTTGCTATTGTTTTTGTTACCATGACCATTCCCCTCCCTCCTCGGCGCCGCACGAACAAAAGACCTAGTATTAGGATCAAACAACCCATCCCTTACAATCCAGTCTTGAAACGGTGGATCGTCCTCGATATCCACATCAGGTATGACAGGGGTGAAAGGGTGTCGGCCTCTAACACGCATTTCGTGAATGATGAACACACTTGGGAACGGCGAGTACCGATGCCCTGTGTCGAGCGCAAGGGCTTTGCCGTGATAGGGCGCGAGATCACGTTCGTTGTTGTAGTTGATGAGTATGAATTTACGAGCCTGTTTGAATAAAACTCGATGAGCGAAGAACGAAAGAACGGATGAAAGAGGCATGAAAAACATAGGATTAAGAGACTTACGTCTGGCATGTATCGGATAAAATAGTCAAGACCTTCAAATGCAAGCTGGTGCGTTGCGCACATCAATAGCCCATTTCGTGGCTCGTGGGCTGGAGAATTCTTGGCTTGCATGGGGATCCACTCTCGCCGCTTGAGGTCATTCCACTGCATTCAAACTCATCTAATTAGCCGGTAGCTATAAGAGCCGAGGACATACTTTGACTTACCGTCTCCTTTTCCACCTTAGGAATGCCATAACAACGTTGTAACGCCGTCCGCAAACCCGATCCACAAACTACACACCGATTTGTTCCCCTGAAGCAATCTCGTTGATCGATGCCTGTGTCGAACGCAGTGTCCGAAGAGGTGGCTGATTCGGATCGATTTGCCCATTCGTAGCCGGGAGGAGCGCCGTTTGCGAGAGGAAGCGTGAATGGAACGAGAACCATGTTGACGGTTTAAAACGAAGGAAAGGCGCTTGTTTTTGGTCTGTCACCTGACATCGAAACTCTGTTGCGCGTCTAAATACGATTTCAGAACCGAAGCCATCCATGAGAAGCGCTTGCGATACCAGGCTGACGGAAACAACGTCTCGTCGGCTGGATAAGCCACATCGTGACGCATACCATGTCTGATAAATGAGTAGTTGGCACAAAATTCAGGTCCCAGTCAGCCGACTCCGGTTGTTCCAAGGCCATTGCTTTGCCCTATCTACGATGGGTTGATAAAAGCAGGCCAATATTATTGTTATTTTCGACTGCATGTATATTTACATAGCCTGGCCTACTCGGACTCATCTTTTGACCATACGTTGTATGCCTACGACACATACAAGGGGAGTTGAGGGGAAGTTGAGGGGAAGTAATGCGCCGTCAAAGCTGAGCACTGCAGCGCTGAGAATCAGATCTCCAAATTGAGATTCACGGAAATTCACGAAGATTCCACTTCTGGATGTTATTTCGCCACCTCCAGGTACATCTATCTATGCATCTAGTTTGGATATTCCGAATCGGTGGTTTCCAGGCAAATGCAGTAGTAACTAGGGCCTGATATGAGTATGAAGTATCGAGCGAGAGAAGAGGGAGTGTGTTGGCCCCCCCCCCCGGTTATTCCAAGACCATGAACCCCACCCTCGATATGATGAGTCGAACAGAAATGGAGACAGATATTCGTTTTCAAGTACTGCATGTATTACTTGGCTTGGCGTACTCGGAATTTGGACCGCAGCTTGCGTACAAGGCGTATGAGGAAGGTCGTATGAGGAAGATGTATGAGGAAGGTGTATGAGGAAGTCGTCAACGCTGAGCACAGCAGTGCTGGGATCCCCAAGTCGAGGTCGTAGAAAATTCCCTTCATGCACTCACACACAATCACATTCTGTCCGCGCCAGGTCCGCGCCTCCAAGCTCCAGGCTCCAGGCTCCAGGCCCAAGGTCTCATCAACGCCCTCCTTGGTCGTAGTCGTAGTCTATGCCTTTTCACTGATATCAGATCTATGCTTCACATCCGTCGTAACATCCGTCGTAACATCCGGCGTGACTTGTGCTTTGTTTCTTCGGTCGTGTCAAGTACCTACCGCACAATCTACCAGCGACCTGAATTTACTCGACCAGAGGTAAAGATTTAAAATATTTAAAGATCAACGATTTGACATTAGTTCGGAGATTCAGAATCGGTTGGTGTTGCGAGTTGATTTCCGGGTAAATGCGCTGGTAAGTAGGCCCGGTATGAAGGTACTTGAAGGGACTTGAAGTATCGAGCGAGAGAATCGACTCGAGAGAAGAGAGATTCAGAGCAAAAAGAGCCCAACCAGCGCCCTTTCGCCCATGTTTCGCCCAAGTTAAGTACCGGGCGCAAATAACTCCCCAAGAATCATTAATCAATTTGTGCCTACTCGATATGTGGCTATGTACTCGATTTATCTTTATCTTTATCTTGAATACACCATTGAATACGTGGAGTGACTAGAGGCTTGGATGTTCGCTACAATAGATGCAGTTGCCATGGCGCGTCGAGTAAGGTCGAGAGAGGGTCGAGAGAGGGTCGAGAGAGAGCGAGTGAGAGCCAATGGAGAGCCCTGCGTATGAAAGGCAAGTATATGAAAGCCTATGAAACCAAGTATAAGCAGTATAAGCACCGAATGGCCTGGGCCAGCTTGGCCCCTGGTGACATTGAGACGTTGAGAGATACATTGAGAACAAGAGGGTTTAAGCTTTTTACAAGCTCAGGATCTGTATAGCGACCTAATACAGATAATACAAAGCGGTACGCCAAGCGTAGAAAGATATAGCGTGGTGTTGAGTTGTGTAGACTCGTTGTGTAAAGGGATTGAAGAGGTTTGATTGAGATAAAATAGAGACGCGGGTGCGTGGGCTCGCAAATATCGCAAATAAGGGGTCGTACAGGCACAACTTGAAGGGTACAAGGGCATTCAGTTATTCCTAGCCGGCGGCGCTGAAAGTCCTCGATTGAATAGGAAGGAAAGGCCATTGTTCTGCGAAGGAGCGAGAACTCACTAGCACTATTCAGTTTTCATCCACCGCTGGTTTCATGCGCACATATCGCCGTCCTCTCGTTCTCTCTCCTTCGAGTTGTTTTCATATGAGATCGGCCCAGAACAAAGCAGAACCCGTTCCACGTTCATATTGTTCAACGCCGGAGACGACGGAAATTCAAAGGGTGGCTGGCTCGTGGTGTTGTCGGACTTGGTAGGAAAGGGTGCAGGGGAAAGGGCTCCGACGGAGATTATAAAAGGTGGCTATCAATTAGATCTCGCAGGAAAACGGGAAAATGGGAAAAAATAGCTTTCACTTGGAGCTTTGGAGCGTTGCCGTGGTATGCATGGTATGCTCCGAGTCCTGGCAATACGCAAGTACCCAAGTAGGAACAACGCCTGAATACAAAGCCTTCCAAAGCAGAGAAACTTTTTTTAAACTTTTCGCGGACATGCGGACGCGTTGACGGGTTGACAGGTCCTGCGGATCAGAATCAGAAAAAAAGAAACGTGGGCGCTAAAACGAACTTTCACTTTTTCACTTAACGCCGATACACGCTGCATAGAACGACGACAGAGAACGCCGATATACCCAAATGGCTAGAAGGGGACATGTGTGTGGGGGATTTGACAGCTCCACCATCCACGGGTTATATAAAGGGACTACGTTATCATAGATATCCTTTTGGTCCGAGCATCCTACGGAAATCTCCCACTTGCTTTTCTTTTCACGATGTCTCTGCCAGCTAGTGGTGTTGACCCAGAGGTGTATCGTCTGCTTTGTGCGTTTTTTCAGCGTTTTTGTTGTTTGTATGAGAGCTAATCTGAGCTGCAGCTGCTTTCGAATACATTCAGGTGATGACTCTTGGTATTCTTGCATGGGAGTCCGTATCTTCATCTGCTTCACAAGTACAGTTATTGATTTCGAGTCCAGGATCATCGTGACACTCGACAAAGAAATCACACTCTACCGCACCCACGGCACGAACAAGACGTTACTTCTACTGAGCTTCAGCCGGTACTACACGCTCCTCTGTCTCATCCTCGACGTCACCTTCAACCTCGTCAACAACCCGACCCCCGAATTCTGCCACCGCATCCGCTGGGTCCTCCCCTTCCTCTCCACCACCATCCAATTCGCCGCCATCCCCCTCCTCCTCCTCCGCACATGGGCCATCTGGCGCCGCAACGCCATAATAACCGCCCTCCTCCTCGCCCTCTGGATCCTCCCCCTCATCATCGGCACCTACGTCTCCACCACCTACGAAGGCGTCCCCTACGCCCTCTTCCTCGGCCTCGACGTCGTCGGCGGCTGCGGGAACGACCCCACCAACAACTGGGGCACCGTCCCCTTCATCCTCAACCTCGTCGTCGACTCCCTCATCTTCCTCCTCACCCTCTCCCACCTCCTCTTCTTCCAAAAACACGCCATCGGCATCACCTCCCTCCGCCGCGTCATCATCCGCGACGGCATGGTCTACTACGCCGCCATGGTCGTCGTCAACGTCATCAACATCGTCTTCTTCCTCGCCCCGGGGTTACCACCCCTCGCGCGCCCCCTCATAGCCACGCCAGCGACGATCATGCCCGCGATTCTCGTGGGGAGGCTGTATTTCAATCTGACGGGCAACTTTTTGCCCGGCGGGGAGTCGGCGGGGTCGAGGGAGGGGACCGCTCGACGGTGTTGGAGTCCCAGCCTGCGTATTCGTTTGGGCCGAGTACGCGGGCGTCAAGGCAGGTTTCGGAACGAAGCGATTTGTACCCGCTAAGGCCGATGGATGTCAAGTATGGCTCTGATGCCTCGGAAACTCACGGGGCGTATTGAACGCACGGAGACTAGACTATCGATTCCTCCTTATTCCTCCCTGTTCATTGTTCTGTGTACGGCCAGACTTATCAAGTCCATCTATCATTCTAGTTAACCCCTAGCCATCCTAATACATATACGACATATACAAAATTTGTACACCTGTAATAACAATAACAATAATGGACAAAGCGAGGCCTTACTTCAGCTTGACGTTGGACGTTCGATTGACGTCCTTGCTCGCCTTGCTCGCTTCCGTCTCCGCCCTATCTCCCTAATTCGCAGTGTGGTCGAATGGCTCGACGCCAAGTCGACGCCGTCTGTCACTTTTTTGCCATTTACTCAACATTCACTCAGTATTTTACTTCTGCCCTTTCTCCGAGCACGAGCTGCGATCCTGAAATGCGGCGATCCTGCGATGTTTATCAAGTATCACTGGAGATACTGAGATGGGTATCTCCTGACTATCTCCTGCGACTCGGACTCGTAATAATTAATAAACGTTGATACGTTTTATCCACCCACGTTCATCTCCTTCAAGTTATCCCGATGCCCCTCCGCTGCCCTGTCTGCTCTGACCCTCATGCCCTCCGTAACAGTCCGTAACCCGTAACAGTCCGTACGGCGTGAACCAACGAATCCAACTGAACGGAGAGCCCTCATGGAACCGAGAACCAAGTACGTGGTTCTCTTCTCCGATGCTCAATATCTCAACACTCAATACTTGCTCAAGACACGTATACGGTATAACATCAGAGAGTCCTTGTTCAAATAACTGGACTCGTGTTCTAGCAGGTTCTATCCCGAAAGCAGTGCTCACGGACGCCCCCCCAGTTGGCGGTTTGGGCAGTAAACTATAAACTGTATTTCGACTGTGTTAGACTGTATTCAGGTTAATTTCCGCTCCAGATCCAAAGAGATCCAAAAAGATCCAAAAGACTACAACACCAAGTGCACGCAAATGATTTATTCGACAGCATTGGAGGAAAACGTCGTAATAATACTAATACTACTGATAGTACTGATACTAACAAGGTAAGTAACCACCTTTAGAAAGTTCGACAGTTAAAACAGTTAAAACATGTGGAAACAGAAATTGTTTCTCGATTCTCGAAGCAGTTGTGGAGTTACCAAGATCCGTTCGGTGGTTCGGTGGTTGCTCAAGCTGGACTCCTCCTCCTCCTCGGTACTAGCTGGTCTCCAGCGTGTGCACCCTACAGGCACCGTAAGCCCAAATCCTAAGCCCAAATCCATCGTTGCCTCCAAAGCTTCAAGAGCTTCAAAGCCGTATCACTGATTTCGATTTAATCATTATGCATTATGATCAACACCCAATCATCTCAGGCAAGCCCCAGGCAGATCCTGTACAACTTTCAAAGGCATCGCCTTCTCAGTTCTATCTCTTCTATCATCCTAGCCAAGTTGACACCGCCTCGGCGCAGATCAGTCCCGAGGACCTTGGACATCATGATCACCTTGAAGGAAGCAGCAGCGCACCGTAAATTGTACATATACAGCTACAGCCAGCTGCAGCTTCAAGTTCGTCAAAGTTGGAGGTCGCGGTCACGGTGCACTGAAGCTCGGAGCTAGTTTCTTTTGAATAACGATAATTAGACTCGAGCCAGCATTTTTTCTGCTCTTTGATGAAGCTCGATCAAAGATGTCAGCGAAGGACTAGGCAGCAGAGACTGGTTCGAGTCTAAACGATAATGAATCATGATACCCCCCCCTCCCCCTTCCTTAACGTATAGCCCCAAGTTTCAGCTTTGGGATCACCGAGCCGGTGCCATGTCACTATCCAAAACCATACGGTGGCTGAGAAAAGCGATCCGAGTATCGTTTAGCCATTCTACACCGATGAGGAACTGCCGGCATTGGGGGGCGCATCACTATAGAATCCAGATAGAATCGGGAACAATCTACTTACTGCTTATACTTGAAACTTACTTTATGTCCCGGAGTTACCCAGCGGGACTCTCGGTACTATGTAACAGTCCATACGGGCGTTCTCTCCCGAGAGTAGTGGCAGCAAACTGTATTTCAACTGTATTTCGACTTGTATTCAAGTTCATTTCCGCTAACAGATCCAACTAATCGCAACCCCAGCGCGTCGTCAGCATTGGAGGAAACGTTGGCGTGTAAAAAAAAAAAAAAAAGTTACTCATCGATCCTCCACAGTCGAACAGTCGAGTCGCTTCAGCGGTGGCAGTCACGGGTTCCAAGTCCTGTTCGGTGGTTGGAATTCAACTTGGTCAGATCCTGGTCAGAGCCAACAGACCCCCCCCCCAGGTTCCGTGGACTAACAGCGCGCGGAAACTTCAAACAACGCGGAAACGAAATCTTTCGACAAACTCGACAAACAACTGGAGGAAACGTTGGAAATGCTGGCGCGTAAATCTACAGTATACCAATGCTAACCCTAAACCTGGATAACTAAACCGGGTAAGTACCACTTTGAGGATCGAGGACGGACTCAAGTGCTTAACACTCATCCACAGTTGAACAATTGAACAGTTGAAGCCCTGAAGCTGTGGAAATGTCGATTCTCGTCGCTCGAAGCGGTCTCCTTCCATGCTAGCTGGAGGATGTGCGACCGTTAGCTTAAGCCCAAAATCCATCACTGCCTCCAAAGCTTCAAAACGTCAAAGCCGTATCACTGATTTCGATTAATCATTGTGATAAACACCTAATCATTTCAGGCAGGTCCTGTACCACTGTATGTACAGCTTGTACAGCTTACAAAGGTATCACCCCTTCTATCATCTGCTATCATCCCACCCATTCATCTCAGGCAGATCCTGTAACAGCTTGTACAGCTTCAAAGGTATGCCCGCTATCATCAGTTATCATCTTAGCCAAGTTGACACCCGCCCTGGCGCTGATCAGTCCCGAGGACGGCTGGCGATGAATCATGATAAATGATACCGTGACCAACCCTAAGCTTCAGCGCTTAGCGTTGGGATTCCCGGGTGCCCACTGCCATGTCACTACGTATCCAAAACATGCGGCGCTGAGAGGGATCCGAGTGTCGTTTAGCCATGCAGCGCTATCGAGTGCCAGCATTGCACTGTAGAATCGGAATAATCGGGACAATCTACAACTTATCATGATGTCCGGAGTTACCTAGTGGGACTCTCGGGCTCTTGGGCTGTCGGAGTTGCCTACTGGGCAGCTAGTGGGGACTCTCGGACTCTCGGAGTGAGCACGACCATTGAGTCACGGGCAATCGATGCAAACTGCAGACAAGTTCCAAATGCCATCGTGCCGGGCTCCTACGACTAAGCCAGCGTATCGCGAGTACCCTCAAACGGTCATAGTACAAAGTTGTACCTTATACCAGTAAGATACTACGATATGTTCCCTGGAAGAAGCGAGTCAAATCCTTGAATTAAAAAGAGTATTTGCAGATTCCAAAAAAGAATGAACAGAGAGCATCGAAACACACATAATGCCAAAACTAGTTATTACAAGTAAATGAGGTTATGAACATATACCATCATACCTGCACACCATTCGTCCCGGATACTACCATTCATCCCGGATACTACCATTCATCCCGGATACTACCATTCGTCCCAGATACTACCATTCGTCCCAGATACTACCATTCGTTCCGGATAATACCACTCTTAAACCTTCCGCGTCCAAAATCCGTAATGGTTCATAGATTTCCGCGTCTACCTCTAGCCTTGCAAAATTGAGAAAAACAGAACGTATACAGGCTTTGCCCATCGTTGACATGGCGGTAGACAAGGCCGAACCAGGTTTAAACCAGCGCGATTCAACCATCCTGATAAAAGCGTGGTCATCGAAATCTGCACTCTCATCGTGGAGAGAAAGACTATGTAGTTTGGGAACTAGATAGACGGAAGTGGACTGCTGCTGGGTCAAGCTCGAGAGGAGGTGTGAAGTGATTGAATCATGTTTTTGGTAGCAGGAGGTGGCAATATCGAGATGAAGCAAGTCTGGCATGACCCGAAGGACCGCAATAAGATCCGAATCAACCAGAGACTGCGTGTAGAGCGTAAGACTGGTGATCACGCAAGATGATCTGGAGATAAATGAAATCAAAGCATCGACTGGCCAAACAGTGCAGCGGAAACGATCATCTATGGCAAGCTTGTTCAAGGATGGGAAGTTGAACGAGGAAAACACTTTCTGTAATGAACAGTCCATAGAAGCCAGCGATGTGACGTTGCGCCATGTGCCCAATGTGCCCTGCTCTAGACCAGCACCGGATGTCTGGATGTCAGTGACCTCAAGGGACTTCAAAGAAGGACAGCTGCGAAGGACTTTCGCTAATCCCGCCAATGACCGCCGACCATGAAGTTTGAGATGCTCTATTTGGTTGCACAGGATGTTCGATCTTGGTATTGTGCGGGAGGAAAATGTGCAGAGTCTCGGGGAATGCTCAAAGCAATCCAAATCACTTGATGTAACCGCGCGGCCAATATCTACTTCTGAAAGTAGGGGAAAACGCAATGGAGAGAATGTTTTGTATTCCAGTTGTGGGCCAGCATACTTGAATGTCTTCCAACGATAAGCGTGTCGCATAAAGACATCGGGGATTGGGAAAGGAGTCGCTCTAGACTCACGTAGATCCCGTACAATCAACGAAAGCCTTAACGGCCAATCATTCGACCTCGCCAAATATTGGGCAATCCTAGATTCCTCCCCAATCTGGGGTTTCTCCCCTTCATGGGAGTCAACATCCATCTTCACCTCTATGTTAGCCCACAAACTGGGTGATGACAGTGCAAGTGTACGCCAACGGGAGCATACACAGCTGACTGTTATTGTAGAAAGAGGACTGAATGCAAGCAAACGTTCGTCTTCGTCCTGCTCCCATAATTGGAAACTATTTTCTTCGCAGACGTACTGCAAAATGTGCAATAAAAGTTCGTTGGGCAGCTTCCGTATCGGAGACAGTAAAGAGCGTAGCTTCTCCCGCTGGGTCTCCAATTGGAGCTTCTGCGCTTCAAGAACCCTGAGTTTGTCGCGTACACGAGCCACCTCAGATTCGTAGTCCTCGATATCTTTGTCTGCCATAGCCAGGATCTCCTTGAGTTCTTCTGCTCTTTCCGGGCTAATCACAGATGGACCAAAATCCAAGCGGAGTGTTTTTTCGATTTCGGATAGTTGTGTAGAACTGAGGTTTACGCGTATGTGCAAAGAGTTTGTGCATTCTGCGCACTGAGGTGAGGCCATTCGGAACAAATATTATTGATTAAGCGCCCTATCAGTGTTGTATATTATCTTATCGGCGTCCCGTTTCCGTCCCGGTCTTATCTTCGGTTCCCTGATTTGGTTTAGTTCTTCGAAGCTTCGCGTCTTTTCCTTATTTATCCCGTTGACTTCATCCGAGTCCAAAAGATTCTTTATCCTTCGATTCTCGCTGAGAAATAGTTTGATATTGCATCATCTATTTACCTGGTGAATTTTCTACGATATTCTATGTACAAACTTCGCTAGTATAAGTAGAATAGAATTCCGACGAATCAGATCAGAATTCTCTCCGCTATCTGACAGCTAGACCGATATCAGCCCGACTTGGATAAGCGGATACTTCACTTTGCAAAGTGAAGGGTCTTTGCAAAACTTACTCGAAACCTTACATTCATTGTAAGTCCCCCAGAATTGTAGCTACCTGTTTATTTCTTACAAGCTCAACGGTTACTTCTATCCAGAAGAACCGATATATTTTTTGTCGACACTTTACCTTCACCGAACGCCCCACCACCATACTAGGATTTATTACTCTACTCTACACCTATGTCCGAAGTCACCTTGGACCAACTTCGTGCGGTCCTCAGCCCCGAGGCCTTCGACGTTATCGCCCCTTTGTTCACCAACCTTGCTCAACGCCTTCAAGCCAGTGAAGGGCGAGTAGAAGAACTTCGACATGAGCAAATTTCCACAGAACGTCTCACTGAGACATTCGAAATGCTTTGTCTCACCTTACTCTTCCAGCTGCACCTGCTCAGCCTGCTCCTTCTGGAACAGCTACCGCTCGAGCTCCTCTGTGCACTGAACTCCCTACCTTCAAGGGTCTTCCTGCTGAGAAAATTAGTGCTTTTATTTTGATCTCCCAAGATTTATTAAAAGCTACTCACATCGCTCAGGAGGACTGGGGAGTCATCGTAAGTGGATGCTTTCGTGATGCTGCTCAGACTTGGTACTTAGCCAAGAAGCAACAGAATGGAGATCAGCCCCTCGACTGGAACACTCTTCAACAGGCTCTCCGAGCTCAGTTTGAACATCCTGCTTGAACTGACGAAATTCGAAACAGCTTGAACCGCTGCAACTACAAAGGTAATGTCTCCGAGTTCATTCCGCGTTTTCAGAAGCTTGAAATGCAACTCTCACCTACAGACATGACCTTTGGAGATCGTAAGTTCAACTTCTTTTGAAGTCTCCCTCCAGAGCTATGCTTCCATATTTCTAACTCGAACCCATCTTTGATGGCTGACGTTTATGAAGCAGCGCGGGTATACGAGCGTTACAAATGCACTTCAGGGAGTAACTCGAACTCCTGTACCTTGGATCCTCGACTTCGTAACCAAAAGAACAGCAATGGATCTTCATCCAGCAATGGGAATTCCTCCTCGATGTTCCCATCCTCAGCGGCATCCACAGCCCCCGCTCCTATGGATCTCGATGCATTCTCGACTACTCCTTCTTGTCCAGACAAGTCTAGGTTGCGGTGCTTCAACTGTAACCGACTTGGTCACTTCTCCAAGGACTGTCAAATGCCGTGCAAGAGGACCCAGCAATCTTCGAACCTACCTAACAGACCACAACAACCTATGTTCCATATTGCGGATCCGGATCCCCTCCATCCAGGACGTATGCATGTCGTCGGACAACCTTCTGTGAGATCTCAGCGAGTTCCTACTCTCCTTGGTCGAGCAGCAAATCACTTCGACAACCCAAAAAAGAAGGTTCACCAGAAAGACGTCAACCAGTTCTTGGCCAACATGGAAACTCAATCAGTCCCAAAAGCCGAACTCAATAACACTCCACTTTCTGCTAACTTCTTCACTATTGACCTCGAAGGTAGTCCGGATCTTACCTTACCAATTTATTCAGCCACTGTTCGAGGACAGCCTAAGCGTTTCAAACCCGGATCAATGAGAGAGGTCCATATCATCGCCGACACTGGAGCTTGGGACAACTACATCCGTAGCGATGTTGTTAAGTATATTGGCGCTGATTACTTCAGTCTAGGACATCCTCGAGAAATCGCTGGCGCGGGTCGAACATTCACCAAAGGTTTCGCACGGTTCACCTTGAAGGTAGGTCCTATCGAGGAGACTGTACTTGCTTGGGTTCTCGAGCAAGAGACCGGTTTCCAATATGATCTTCTTCTTGGTTGGATGTTCCTCGCTAAACATAATGTTGTCTTCAACTGGAATGATTCAACACTCGACATCCTCTTGCCAAAGACTAAGGTCACCGTCAAGGTCCAGGCGATACCAAATCCAAACTCTCTTCCAGTTCAAGATGTCTACATAGCCGAGATCAGCGAAGGTTATACTGAACTTCCTCATGAATCATATACTTACACCGACGATCCAGGAATTGCCTCTATCACTGAAGTTGAGAGCGAAGATGAATCTCCGGGTATCCCTCCATCTTCTGACTCTGAGACTCCTTCACTTACTACCGATAATTCATCCACAGATACTTCAACTCCTAGTACCGACACTCCTAAAACTGATTCTGACACCACGATGGGGGCTTCCTTCGGTCAGAAACTCAAAACAAAAGTTATGAAAATGTTTCCAAAGATGTTTCGGAAGACGGTAGGTTACCCTCCAGCTCGACGTTGGGTCCACCACATTGACACTGGTAATGCGCAGCCTTTTAAAATTCGCGGTCGACCCCATTCTCCCTGCGAAAACCTGGAGATCAAGAAGTTCGTTGAAGATGCTCTCGAACAACAAGTTATCGAGCCGTCGGACTCACCTTGGTCTTCACCCTTGCTCTTGATCTCCAAAAAGAACGGTACACTTCGTCCTTGCGTAGATCTACGTGCCTTGAACAATCTAACAAGAAAAAATGCATATCCTCTTCCCTGAATCGATGAATGTTATGTTTACCTCAAAAACGCAACTATTTTCACTACTCTCGATCTTAAATCCGGCTACTGGCAAGTTCGAATTGCTGATGAAGACCATCCCAAGACTGCTTTCACCTGCAGATATGGTCATTTTCAGTTTCGTGTAATGGCCTTTGGACTGACTGGAGCTCCCGCTACATTTCAAAGTATGATGAACGACATTCTCCACCGGTATATTGACAAGTTTGTAATGGTATACCTTGATGACATTGTGATTTATTCTAGCTCTCCGGAGGAACATGAATCGCATGTTGAACAGGTACTCACTGCTCTGGCGGAGGAAGACCTCGTTCTCAACCTTGACAAGTGTACCTGGGCGCAATCGGAACTCCTGTACCTCGGTCATCTTGTATCTGGCAATGGTATTCAGGTCAATCCCGATGAAGTGCGGGCGGTACTCGAATGGCCCATACCTTCGAATATCACTCAACTTCGCGGGTTCTTGAATCTTGCTGGCTACTACCGACGTTTCGTACGTGGATTCGCTAATCAAGCTCTACCACTCACTAACCTTCTCCTCGGTGCTCCAAAGAAGGGTTCTGTGATCACTTGGTCGCCCGAATGCACTGCTGCATTCGAATCCTTGAAACGCTCTCTTACGAATGCTCACATCCTGAACCATCCAACTCCTTGGAGGGTCTTTGTCATTGACACCAATGCTTCAGGCTTCTGTCTCGGAGCTGTTCTTCAACAAGCATTGACTCCATTCAAGGATCTTGACGAAGGGAGGGATGAGAGTAAGTCCCCTAACCACTCTGACTTCAAAGAAAAAGACTTATGGCCAATAGCTTTTTGAGTCACGAAAAATGTCACCAACTGAACAGCGATACTCAGCGCAGGAACGGGAAATGCTAGCTGTAGTTCACGCATTGAAGAAATGGTGAGCATTTATTGAAGGTTCTCCTATCGTGGTACGTACAGATCATGAATTGTTGAAGTATTTCCACACTCAAAAACATCTCGGTCGTCGCCTTGCTCGCTTCAATGATGATATTGCCCACTTCGACGTCAAGATCTTGTACCGCCCCGGTTTTGCACAAGTCGCCGCTGATGCTCTGTCCTGTCGAGAAGATCATCCAGATGTTCTGGACATCGAGTATCAGCCGCTCTTCGCTATTGAAGTCAATCCCGAATGTCATTCATCAATATTTGACATCTTGGAACAAAGAAGAATCACCTTACTATCTGGAAAGGAAGTTGCAGTTGCGAACAGCGGAGGGGGAAATTATTTGGTGAGTAATGAACGCCTGTACCGAGACATCAGCCCAGCTGAAGCAACGGAACCACAGATTGTCCTTGTACCCACCTCGGTTGCTGAAGCTCTCGGAATCGTTCGTAGTCTTCACGTCAACTTGGGGCACTTGGGAATCAATGCAGTTGCTGATTGTCTGCGAACTCGATTCTGGATGCCATATTCGCAGGAGATGGTAGAATATACGGTACGTACCTGCGACCAGTGCCAGTTCACCAAGTGAGATGCCGTTCCTTCACAGCCGATGTTTCCTCTTCCTCGAGTTGGCGCGGGCAATGTATGGTCCTTCGACTTCATTGGACCATTGCCTAAAACAAAAAAAGGAAGTCAATACCTCCTCACCTCAATGGACATGGGCACAGACTTCACCTTCGCCATCGCACTTCCTCAATGTTCCGCCGACACAGTTATCCAACTGCTCCGTCAAGTTATATCTTTGTTTGGGAAGCCAAGGGCAATCCTAACCAACAACAGTGAGGAATTCATGTCTTATGCTCTTCAGAATCTCTTACAAAGACTTACCATCGAACACCTACACACCTCGCCATACCATCCTCAAACTAATGGCCACCTCGAAAAATTCAACGATACTCTAGTTCAAATCTTAGGTCGGTTCTGCGCTCCTGGCAATCAGAACGAGTGGGACGAGTACGTACCGGATGCTCTCCTCGCTCACCGCGCTCACAAAAATCCTAGCACTGGAGTATCTCCCGGGCGTATGCTCTATGGCTTCGAGCCTCGTCTTCCTGGTGATTCCGTCTTTGGTACTCTTTGGATTCCTCCTACCGACGCGGAAATTGCTACGCTTCAAGAACAACGGCTCGAACACATCCAAAATCTTGAGCAATATCGAGAAGAAGCCAACGCGAAAGCGTTGGAACGACTGGACACGGAAGCGGCAAAGCGAGAGGTGGAGTACAAGGAAAGAGGGCTCGGAATTGGAGACCTGGTCCTGAGGAAGAATGAATGTCAGTCCAAGATTCATCCTCGCTGGGATGGACCTTTTATTATTCGTGATGTATCCGATAAAAATACTTACCAGCTCATGACTAGGAACGGATATGTTCTTCATCACCTGTACAACGGCCTCAGGCTCCGACCCTACCACTCAAAGGACCGCTCAGACTTTCCTGATCCTTCCCTCTGGTACACCTCTGCTGGATTTGGTTTAGTTCTTCGAAGCTTCGCGTCTTTTCCTTATTTATCCCGTTGACTTCATCCAAGTCCAAAAGATTCTTTATCCTTCGATTCTCACTGAGAAACAGTTCGATATTGCATCATCTATTTACTTGGTGAATTTTCTACGATATTCTATGTACAAACTTTGCTAGTATAAGTAGAATAGAATTCCGACAAATCAGATCAGAATTCTCTCCGCTATCTGACAGCTAGACTGATATCAGCCCGACTTGGATAAGCGGATACTTCATCAGTGCCCTACCTCGTGGCTTATGTCGTTTTTAATCAACAAGGCCGTTTTGTTGGCAGGGACAGGCAAGTCTATGGCAATTTGGGTACTAGTAACTAAGATATTTCCCGGAAGCTTGAAGTGAGTCAAATCTTCGAAGTAAAAAGAATATCGCAGATTCAAAAGAATGAACAGACCATCGAAACACCATAATACCACGTCGGTTATACTACCACTACCACTACTAGTATTACAAGTAAATAGACATATACATCATACCTGCACACCATTTGTCCCGGATACCACCACTCTCAAACCTTCCGCGTCCAAAATCCATAAAGGTTCATAGATTTCCGCGTCTACCTCTCGCCTTTCACACTTCAGAACAACAGAATGTATACAGGCTCTGCCCATCGTTGACATTGCCGTAGATACGTCCGAACCAGGTTTAAACCAGCGCGATTCAACCATCCTGATAAAAGCGTGGTCATTGAAATCTGCAATCTCATTGTGGAGAGAAAGACTATGTAGTTTGGGAACTAGGGAGATGGAAGTGGACTGCTGCTGGGTCAAGCTCGAGAGGAGGTGTGAAGTGATTGAATTATGTTCTTGGTAGCAGGAGTTGGCAATGTCGAGATGAAGCAATTCTGGCATGACTTGAAGGCACGCAATAAGATCCGAATCAGACAGAGACTGCATGTGGAGCGTAAGACTGGTGATCACGCAAGATGATCTGGAGATGAATGAAATCAAAGCATCGACTGGCCAAACAGTGCAGTGGAGATGATCTTCTATGACAAGCTTGTTCAAGGATGGGAAGTTGAACGAGGAAAACATGTTCTGTAATGAACAGTCCGCAAAAGCCAGCGATGTGATGTTGCGCCATGTCCCCAGTGTGCCCTGCTCTAGACCAGCACCGTATGTCTGGATGTCAGTGGCCTCAAGGGACTTCAAAGAAGGACAGCTGCGAAAGACTTTTGCTAATCCTGCCAATGACCTCAGACGCCCATGAAGTTTGAGATGCTCTATTTGGTTGCACAGGATGTTCGATCTTGGTATTGTGCGGGAGGAAAATGTGCAGAGTCTCGGGGAATGCTCAAAGCAATCCAAATCACTTGATGTAACCGCGCGACCAATACCTGCTTTTGAAAGTAGAGGAAAATGCAGTGGAGAGAGTGTTTTGCATTCCAGTTGTGGTCCAGCATACTTGAATGTTTTCCAACGATAAGCATGTTGCATAAAGAGCTCGGGGATACTAATAGGGGAAGGAGTCTCCGTAGGCTTGCGTACATCCCATACATTCAGCCAAAACCTTAACGGCCAATCACCTGACCTTGCCAAATATCGGGTAACCTCAGATTCCTGCCAAATCTTGGGGGAAGACCCTTGTAAACCATGTCAACATATATCTCCACCTCTATGTTAGCCCACAACTTGGGTGATGACAGTGCAAGTGTACGCCAACGGGAGCATACATAGCTGATTGTCATTGTAGGAAGAGAATTGGTTGCACAAGAATTTTGGTCCGACGCCAACTGAAAAATATTTCTTTCGCAGACATACTGCAAGATGTGCAATAAAAGTTCATTGGGCAGCTTCCGTATCGGAGACAGTAGAGAGCGTAGCTTCGCCCGCTGGGTCTCCAACTGGAGCTTCTGTGCTTCAACAACCCTGAGTTTGTCGCATAGGCAAGCTACCTCAGATTCATGGTCCTCGATATCTTTGTCTGCCATTGCTAGGATCTCCTTAAGCTCTTCTGCTCTTTCCGGGCTAATCACAGACGGACCAAAATTTCGATTTCAGATAGTTGTGTAGAGCTGAGGTTTATGCGTATGTGCGAAGAGTTTGTGCATTCTGCGCACTGAGGTGAGGTCATTTGGTTGACCAGTTGATTAATTAAGCGCTCTATCAACCAAGCACCTGTAATCAAATTTGCGTACTGGTACTAAGTAACTTACGCTTTATACTAAAGTGTTTCGCAGAAGCTTAAACTGAATCTTCAATTAAAAGAAATTCACGGAAGGAGTAAACAAAACATTGAAATACTGTACAGGTGATTCCTCTCAGACACTTATGCTTGACGCCAAGTCGATGTCGTCTGTCACTTTTTCACTTATGCCATTTCTGCAAGCTGATGTATATCAAGCATCTCAGATAGGTATCTCCTGACTATGCCTAACTATCTCCTGTGACTACGACTTGTAATCAGTAAATGTTAGAACATCTATCTCCTTATACTTAATAACCTTTGATAATCTATGTATCTGGAACTTATCCAACGCAGTCCGCCTCATCCTAACCCTGCCCGCTCTGACCTTATCCCCTCCGTCAACCCCTCTGTGCTTAATAGTCTGTAACCCCAGTGACCACTGAAGGATTGAATCAAGAAGGGATCCTCATGGAACTTGCGAGAACAATGGGATTCTCTTCTCTGATCTCAATATCTCGATAAGTGCTTGAGATCCAGGCGATTCTGGGCTCACGTTCTGGCCTAGGAGCAGCCCTGGCAGTTCCATATGGATATTATTTAATTATTGTTAGAGTCTTAGCCAGAATGCTATTACAGTGCGCAGAATGAGCTGCAGAACTTCTACTACTCCGATAACTTAAAGAATCAGGCTCAGAGGTTCGATTGGCTCGACAAATGTAGTAGCTGTGTCATATACAGTAGTATACAGCATAGATGCTCATTAATGCATTTGTAGCTAGCAATACAACTGCTTTATATCGCCTCACCTGGCGGCTGTTATACATTGAGAGCTCGCGGAATGATTGGGTGTGCAATCAAATCACTCCATGTGGCGGGGTCCGCGTTAGCGCATTAGCGCAATACACAAGCTCTCTCTCACACATCTCAACCACTGCTGCTAGACAACCGGTGGATCGAGTACACCAGGTGGCCTGGTAACATTGTGACCGGCTCCTCTGGGATGGTGAGCTCGACGGGGCTCGCTCCTACTACAACGTCTCTTCGACTGCTCTACCAGTGGTTGCACCTTAGCGAACTTTGAAACCTTACCATGTACTCTAGGCATCGGACCGGATGGAATCTGTGCCATTAACCCGCCAGGCATCGGACCAGACGGAATCTGCGGGACAAGCCACGCTGATTGATATGAAGTATGTACAACTGGATCAGGCAACCGCTGGCCCTTCGACACCAAACCTTGCCACCAATCCCAGATTTTTCCCCAAAATTCACCTTGTTCTTCAACTAACCCCGTTTTTCCGCACTTTATGCAGATACACTTTCATGAGGTTCTGAAACCCTCGTAGTGTCCACCAGAAGAACTGTGGATATGCTTAGGATCTAGCACATCGATAAGATCGGACAGCAGATGCTGCAAAATCAGCAGTCTGTCAATAATGTCCCGGGTATCTATATGGCCAGCCAGATCACGAATCCCCTGCACAATCGGGTCAAACCAGGTTTGGAACTCTGGGTCTGTCTGCCATTTGTGGCAGAATGTTGCAAATCCTATGCAGCACAATTGGCCTTTCCCGTCTGACAACTCTGGGGCTGTCGCAACCTCTCCCATTGCCGACTGGACACCAGTCGCAATCTGGAACTGCGGACCAGCAGCAATCTGGAACCACGGATCGTATACTGACCGGAGGACTAGCCGGATCTGGGAAAGCAGCCCCATGACATCCGCCCCCGCCAACCCAGATGCTGCATGTGGCCGGAGAAACTCTGTGTCGCGATGGAGAATATTCACCCAGGCGAAAAATTGGGCAAACACGAAACTGGTGTGCACAACCGAATATGGGTCTTCATAAGATCTGTTTGTGTTGGTGCTCCCATAAATTATAGTGGTGAGCTTCACAGCTAGATCATCGGCCGCAAGGTGAAGAGGATCGTGGTACTTGGAAAAGGTGGCTCGGAGGATATCTTTGCGTTTTTTACCCTCTGAATGGAGACTGAACCAGCTTGTAAGCGTTGCCTGGGCTAATGTCCCCAGCAACGCCACTACCGCAACAACAATCGAGATAATGTCGACCATTTCTAGTACTGCGCAGTGAAGACGCTGGGAAGTAAAGAAGCTCGGGTAAAAAGCCTGTTTATGAACACTGTCTTCATGGCCGTTAAATGCGGAAAATGCGCTGGATCACCATAACAGCTATCATGCACTTGACTTTCAAAATGATAGATTTACGCACTAGCCCATAGACCGTGCCTGGATATATACATTTTTCATGCAGCCTACAATCACCGCTTCCATATTGCAGCTCCATACCCACAAATAGTTTACAAAGATCTGACCTCTGTAATACATTGTACGCGCACCTTTACACGCACCTTGACTCCAGTGTTACTATTTCGAGAAGGAGTTTAGTTCCTTCTCATCCAAACTCGAAATGTTGCCTTGCTCAAGAGCACCTGCAGTAGGCCTCTGGAAAGCAACTGTGAAAAGAGGCATCAATTTAACTATCATGAGCAGCAGAGAACTTTTGCTAACAGAGGTGATATCCATAATCTGTTCGGGGCTTGCCAACTCAATAGAGCAATAACTTTCCGTATTGTCATGGTACAAAGTCATACCTTAAGCCACCCACTTAAGTATGTAGTCAGAATCCATTGAGCTTGAGAAGATATCAGAAGCTATCAGACGTGACATGCCCATACCTATTACCTCCTATTACCCGGTAGCTAATCCAGCGTATACACCATGATCCATAAGTCCCAGATCCATCTCCCTTCAGGCCGTATCACTGATTAAACACCAATCATTTTCAGCTTGCAGATCCTGTAGTAGTTTAATCGCCTGGGCTTTGATACGGCTGATGAACCCGGTGGGGCAAATTGGGATCAGTTGGGATTGGCAATAGGCGGTCTAACTCGCTAGTTCTTCTTCTGAACAATAATAATAAATGAGACACAACTTGCAAGTGAGTCCGATTTGGGCTCCCCCGCCATGGTCTCTAAGGAAGGAAGGATTCAAGCAAGGAATAACCGACACTGGTCCATTGTACCATTGAGGAACAGCCGCCGCCAGGGCCCCACGCAACATGTACTATGTCATGTGTGTGCTGCGGATGCACCTAATCAGTTTTGCACAGAGAACTTGACAGAGAAACACATCTTTGGAGAAGAAGATTCCATTCATCCACAGCAGGCACCTGCGGCGCGCTGAATTTGACATGTACCCCATCACATCCGGGCTTAGTCTCATGATATAACTGTCCGTTTCTGGAATCTGGTGAAACCCATTTATGGATAGTAGTTGACGGGAAACAGATGGTATCACGAGACTAAATATTGCTGAACTTTGTAAAACTAGTGGGCGAAATGACAACAGCCTTTGAAGCTATGCTTTGTTAATATAAAACACCGTGATGGTCAATAAAAGAATGACTTCTGAAAAATATTACACCGTACAGCCAGCTTGTTTGTCAAGTTGGTGGCCACAAGATGGCCATATAGTTTTTTTTTTGAGCTCAACGGGGATGATACCCACGTTCCACTTGGGATTCCTGCCATGAAGTAGTAGGCAGTGCCAAAAAGCAATCCATCCCGCTAGAGCCATCGCCGCCCCCCATCACCACTGTAACGCCCCCGCTGTCTTATGGACTTAGTCCTGACCTGCTGGCGCTATCAATAAGTGATAGTGTTCCATCTAATCACACATCGCCGTTATCTAGTGATAACGGCCTATTTAATAGTCAATCTTATCTATTAAGTCATGCATAGTATAAAACTCACGTCTAGCGCTTACGTACTGTAGTTCTTTTTACACCTGTAGTACACACATTGCAAAGCCTTGTCATGTTCTCTCGTGTGAATTAAGGACAACCACCCTAGGGGTGTTACACTTTTTTGAACATCAAGTAATAATATTACTAGTGTTCTTAAGAATTCAGTATCTAAGTACTCGATTCAACATGTTCCGTATACTATGCATACAAAACTTGCTTCTTTTAGAAGCCATCACTATTCTGACCTGCTATCACGATTGCCAAGCAATTAAAAACCCAAAAAGAGAACTAACGTGTTCTCAATGACCTCTTTAAGTCGATCAGAGAAGTCGCAAGCAAGTGCGAGCAATCGCGCTGCCATTACTGGTGCCACGTCACCAACCATACCGCCTGTTGCCAGGTCCATAAAGGCACAGGCATTGCCTGAAAGCTTGAACGCTTCAAGTGTTCAAAAGAATGATGAGATAGTCAGCATAGCTGACATTATTTCTAGAATGAAAGAACTGAATGAGACAGTTCAAGCAACCCAAAAGGATCATAAGCAAACCTTCGATGTGATTGTAAGTGAGTTGGACCAAATAGTCCAAAAACACTTCAATAAGGATGAAGAAGTATCTTCTTCAAAACCTGTTGGTAGTGATATGTGTATCGCTATGCCTGTGGCCCAAAATGTGTCGGCCACACCTGAGTTATTGCGGACTATGAAACGGTCCACATCAAATGATGACGTTCAGGCTGAACATCATGCAGTTGAGCCTTGGCGATCACATTGCATACAGGCTAAGATTGGACAACATGTCCAAGCTGATCATATGAGTGCACAAGGATATATTCCTAGTGCTAACTATGGATCCGGTAGAGACACCGTATGTTCCTAGGGGACATACTACTAGTACAGTGCCGATGGACTCATCGAGTCCTATTGGCTATATGCCTTGGGTGAGACTTAGTCCCACCACCGGAAGAGCATCGCCGGCTCCAAGAGGACCACAAGCACTTCCATCAACACCAGCGCAACGGGAGGAACTGACACAATGGGTCAGATCTACGGCGTCTGCACCCGATGACTGTAACAGTCATCCAATACCTATGGCGCAAGCCATATACGTAGGTACTGTACAACACACAGTACCGCCGGTGATATCATCGGCACCACAACTGGCACTACCGTCTGTACGGAGTGCATCTCACACTACTGCTGTACAAGCAGCAAATGCAGCAACTAAGTTGCTAAAAATGTTGGACAGTAATACTGAACTGACTATTATGTCCATGGATCGGAGGCGTATGAATGCCTTCAATCAATACAAACTCAAGGAGGTACAATCTCCTCGAAGATCACATATTAGTGATCCAACGAAGCTACCTAAACCTCCGCCAGAGATAAAGATCAAGTCGAATGATGCAACACATCATAAGAATTTTCTGAACCAAGGCTCACGCATAGTCGCTGAGCCTGCACGGAAGGTTCCACCTCCAAAGCGTCCAACAGGTGTACTGTCAGACTGGCTGAGTCGTGTTGCGACTCAGCAAAAAAGGAATTTGAGCATCCATAAATATGGAAGCGCTCATCCGAAACTTCCCGACCAGTGGGTGGGATTCAATGAAGATGGATTACCCATTGACCTTCTTGTACTAAATGAGGTACGATACCAGGAGTCAGCGACTCCGGTAACAAAGCATAATGCTGGACTGTCCAGTGCTCAAAGAGCACCAGACAAAAATCGCAGTTCCAATTCCAGTAACGGAATAGGAAGGGGGAGAAATGGCGACAAACGACACCGCACATGCACTCCCTGGGATGATGAAACATCTAACTCGGATCACTCTGATCCAGAATCCACATCGTCATCTGACAATTCATGCATTGAACAATTGTTCAAGTCTGCTGAGAAACTCAGCAAAAAGCAACAGCGACACACTGTAGCTAAACTCTGCGCCAAAACAGACGACGATGACCGTCGTAAAAGCTGGCAGCACTCGGTACACAAAGTGTACCGAAAACAAATTCGCGAGTATGTGAATACTCCACTCCCTCCATTAGAAGGAGTGAAATCAATCAAGATTCCTAATCCAGAGGCATACTTTGGTATGCCGGATGTGGAAGTCTTTGAGCAGTGGCTACTGTCACTGCTTCGGTGGTTTAAAGCCAACCGTTATTGCGGGCTGGGTTATGATGCCGCCCGCCTTCAGCTTTTGGGCATGTTTTTAAAGAACAAAGCCCTTGATTGGTACAACGATGAAGTCATTGGTGCTCACCGGACCAAACTGGTCTGGAATTTTGAAGACGCTGTAATCGGAGTCTTTGATAGGTGCGTTCAAGCATCTACCATCCATCAAGCTGCACAGCAGTTTGAGGACGCTGTGTACTCCCCTACTAGTGGAGTACAAGATTATTACTCAAAGCTGGTACGCTGGGCATCTAGGATGCAGCAGCAACCAAATGCATATCTAATGCACAAACAATTTATCAGCGGATTACCCGTTGATATTCTCGATTGACTGACAGACCAGGGCCTTGTCCCTGAATACACCAAGCTCAAAACGATGGTCAAGGCCGTCACACGCATTGAGGACAATATTGCCCTCTATGAATAATATCTCTCATCGAGGAGAGAAGATGCGGACGAGATGGAAGATACCAACTCAGATATAGAGAGTCCGGATATGGATTCTCATGAAACTCTAGTCATTGACATTGTCGATGATGAAGAAATAAATTCTGAGAGTGAATACACTCTTGAACCTGTCGAGGAGGAATCTTCAGAAGCGTAACAGACCAACGGTCTGTACTATAGTATTCAAAGACTGCATCTATATTGCATGTCTCTTGCATTAAGACTCATCCAGTGGACAAGTACATCAATAATCCTTCTCTTAAAGAGAAGGAGGGTCTAGCGGAATTTCCGCACATGTAATTCTTACTTAGAATTTTATTTTAACACAGTACTGGGAAGTTCCGAGTCTGCAACATCTACTCTCGGACGTTTCCAAGTTAAACCATCGTGGTGGCTATGCCCCACTAGCATTTGAATTGGATAGTACCGATGAAAATTAAGTCAGGTGACTAGTAGAAAAATGTGGCGACTTTCGCCAAAATTCTATACTTATCATCTGACCAGTAACCAATGTGTCATAAGTTACTATCGGAACTGATTATCAGTTCTGATATTAATGACATCATTAAGGTGCCTGATAATGGCATATCAGTAAGATTGAGACTGATACCCCACTGCGCCTGCACTGCAGCTTTGACATATGATGTCATCTCAGTCCAAACTAGTATTAGTTTGGACTAAGTAGATTATCATTTCGGATAATCTTATCATATTGCATGCCTCGTTCGACTTTGTCGACTGGTAGTATTACAAGTGGCGGGATAAATATCCTACTACATGATTGATCACATGCCTAGAGAATAACTGGAATGATGACTCGTTCTTGTTGCTCAATCCTCAAAGCCACCAGATACAACTGGAAGGCACTGATTGTATGGCGGTTATTAACACGCCTAACAAAGAGCCTAAACCCAATACGGGTGAAGGTATTCATAAGTCTAGTGACTTATGACCAGACCTCAACCAAGGTCCAGTCCAAAATCGCCGTCTTATGACGGCAATCATTGAAATCACAGGAGTCGAAGCATTCACGCTATTCGACTCTGGCTGCACAATCGAGGCTTTAAGCCCCGCATTCATTCAATTAGCGAACATCAAAGTCCACCAATTGGCGGACCAACATTCTCTACAGTTAGGAACTGTAGGAAGCAAAGCCAAATATAATTTTGGCGCGAATGTACATACCTCCTATGGAGGTATAGACGATAAAGTATACTACAACATTATTAATGTCAATAGATATGATGCTATCCTCAATACCATTTGCATTGGAAGGAAGGTAGTACCTTCTCTTTCTGTGGGGGAGAACCAAGCGGAAGTTCCGCATATTAAATTCTCAGCGAGAATTTAGTAGTCGATTGCAGTACTCGAAAATCTTGAGTATACTACCGAAATTCAACTCTCGGATGTATCTGAGCAGTTTCCTGCCATGGGGCATTGTCCCACTAGTGGTTGAAGCAGAAATTTCCGATGCAAGTGCAACGGGATGGGCGCAAAACCCGTATCAAGTCAGTGGCCTGAAAACTGGTCATCTTGACACGATTCCAGGCCAGTCACGTGTCTTGGACTGTCGGCCCGCATTACAGTCAACTTACTTGACCTGTACTACTTAGTACTTGTAGTATCACAAGTAGTGGGATAAAATCCCGCTACATTAATTATTATACGCCGCTGTTTTACAGTAGGCTTACTGCCGGATCAATGCTGGATTGTGAGTGTTACGCCAACACTCAATGCCCACTAGTGATACGCCATCACTAGGAGTCCATATTCCGGCTTCAGTTATTCGATTAACGTCTGAGATGTTAATCTAGTGGGGGAGGGTGTAACGCCCCCGCCGTCTTATGGACTTAGTCCTGACCTGCTGGCGCTATCAATAAGTGATAGCTCCATCTAATCACACATCGCCGTTATCTAGTGATAACAGCCTATTTAATAGTCAATCTTATCTATTAAGTCATGCATAGTATAAAACTCACATCTAGCGCTTACGTACTGTAGTTCTTTTTACACCTGTAGTACACACATTGCAAAGCCTTGTCGTGTTCTCTCGTGTGAATTAAGGACAACCACCCTAGGGGTGTTACAACCACCACGATGCTCTTTCTAATTTCCTAAGCTAAGCAGGTATGACTTAGCGGCATCGCAGAAAGGCCAGAGCCAAGTCTTGTGAAGCCCCAAGGCATGTGTCTGGCGTAGCGGGGCCCAAACTATTCTAAGTGGAACCACGTCAGTTACACCATCACCACCCCCACCACCAATACTAATACCAGCAGTGCAAGGTATAAGCGAGTAGATGTCAATTTGGGTACTGTAAGCGAGGAAGAGATCCCTCCAAGGATCCCTCACGCTTCATCAGAGCTTGAAGTGCTTGAAGCTTGTAATTAAAAAGCAATTTGAAAGGGCCAAACAGAACATCGAAATAACATTTCAATTATACAGTGAATATAGGGATCATACCTGCACACCATTCGTCCCGGATACCACTACTCTCAAACCTTCTACGTCCAAAATCCGTAAAGGTTCATAAATTTCCGCGTCCACCTCTCGCCCTTTACACTTGAGAACAATAGAACGTATACAGGCTTTGCCCATTGTTGACATTGCCTTAGACAAGGCCGAACCAGGTTTAACCCAGCGCGATTCAACCATCCTGATAAAAGCGTGGTCATCGAAATCTGCACGCACATGTTCCAGAAAAAGACTGTGTAATTTGGGAACGAGGGAGACGGAAGTGGATTGGTGCTGCTGAGTTAGGCTCGAGAGAAGGTGTGAAGTGATTGGAATGTGTTTTTGGGAACCGTTGGGGAAACCGTAGTTGGAAATTTCGAGATGAAGTAAGTCTGGCATGACTTGAAGGGCGGCAATAAGGTCCAAATCAGACATAGACTGCCTTCGCAGCGTCAGATGGGTGATCACGCAAGATGCCAATCTGGAGACAAATGGACTGAAAGCACCGGCTGGCCAATGAATAACATACTGCCCACCCATGACAAGCTTATTCAAGGATGGAAAGTTGAACAAGGAAAACACTTTCTTTAACAAATCATCCCCAAAGGTCAGCGATGTGATGTTGCGCCATGTGCCCAGTGTGCCCTTCTCTAGATCAACATTGTATGCCCGGATGTCAGTGATCTCAAGAGACTTCAGAGAAGGACAGCTGTGAAGGATTTCTGCCAGTTCTGTCGATGACAACAGACCCCCATGAAGTTTTAGATCCTCTATTTGGTTGCACAGGACCTGCGATCTAGGTGTCGTGCGGGAGGTAAATGCGCAGAGTCTCGGGGAATGCTCAAAGCAATCCAAGTCACTTGATGTAACCGCGCGGTCAATATCTACTTTAGAAAGTAAAGGAAAACGGTGTCCAGCGAGTGTTTTGTATGCCATTGGTGGCCCACAGAAATACTTGAATGTTTTCCAACGATAAGCGTGTCGCATAAAGAGGTCGGGGATCGGAGTCTTTGTAGAAGACATAGGCCGTACAGCCAGTGCAAGCCTTAACGGCCAATCACCCGACCTCTCCAAATATCGGGCAACCATAGATTCCTCCCCAATCTGGGTGAACCCCCCTTTGTAATAAGAGGAGTTGACGCCCATCTTCACCTCTATGTTCGCCCATAAACTGGGTGACGACAGTGCAAGTATACGCCAGCGGGAGCATACATAGCTGATTGCCACTGTAGGAAGCAAACGGTATTCAGGAGTATCTTCGTCCGTCGCCCATGAGTTGATCTCGAGGATATTTTTTTCGCAGACATACTGCAAGATGTGCAATAAAGTTTCGTTGGGCAGCTTCCGTATTGGGGATAGTAGAGAGCGTAGCTTCGCCCGCTGGGTCTCCAACTGGAGCTTCTGCGTTTCAAGAACCCTGAGTTTGTCGCGTAGGCGAGCCACCTCAGATTCATGGTCCTCGATATCTTTATCGGCCATAGCCAGGATCTCCTTGAGCTCTTCCGCTTTTTCTGAGCTCATCACAGATGGACCAAACTCTGTGCGGAGTGTTCTTTCGATTTCGGATAGTTGAGTAGAGCTGAGATCTACGCGTATCTGCAGAGAGTTTGTGCATTCTGCGCACTGAGGTGATGGCATCTGGTCAAACAATTAATTGATTTAGCGCCGAATCTTGCGGCTTATCAACTCAGCGCCTCAGCTTGCACATTTTGTTGACTGGCGGCAATTTGGCTCATTTTGGGTACTAACTATGTACTAACTTGCTACTTATAAGTGTTTCACGCAAGCTTCAAGCGAATCTTGAAATCAAAAGAAATTCATGGATTCAAAAGGAATAAACAGAACATCGAAATACCACTGTTACAAGGGCATACTTATAAGCATCATACCTGCACACCGTTACTCCCAGATACCACTACCCTCAACCCTTCTGCGTCCAAAATCCGTAACGGTTTATAGATTTCGGCGTCCACCTTTCGCCTTTCACACTTGAGAACAACGGAACGTATACAGGCTCTGCCCACCGTTGACATTGCCATAGACAAGGCCGAACCAGGCTTAAACCAGCGCGATTCGACCATCTTGATAAAAGCATGATCATCGAAATCTGCGCACACGTGTCCCAGAGAAAGACTGTGTAGTTTGGGAACTAGGGAAATAGAAGTGGATAGTGGATTGCAGCTGAATGGTGAGGCTCGAGAGAAGGTGTGGAGTAATTTGAATGTCGGAAACGTAGCTGGCAAAGTCGAGATGAAGCAAGTCTGTCAGAACTCGAAGGGACGCAATAAAATCCATATCAGACAGAGATGGCCCATGGAGTGTTAGGCTGGTGATCATGCAAGATGATCTGGAGACAAATGAAATGAAATCATTGGCTGGCCAAACGGTGGAGTGACAACCCTCTATGGAAAGCTTTTTCAAGGAGGGGAAGTTTAACAAGGAAAACACATTCTTTAACGAGTTATACCTAAACGTTAGCGATGTGATATTGCGCCATGTGCCCAGTGTGCCCTGCTCTATATCAACGACGTGTGCCCGGAAACAATTGGTCTCAAGAGATTTCAGGGAAGGGCAGCTGTGAAGAATTTGTGCCAATTCTGTCAATGACCGCTGACCTGTATGAATCTTGAGATGATTTATTTGGTTGCACAGGGTCTTTGATCCTGGTACCTTGCTGGAGGTAAATGTGCGGAGCCTTGGGGAATGCTCAAAGCAACCCGGGTCGTTCGATGTAACCGAGTCGTAAACGTCTACTTCTGAAAGTAGAGGAAAATGCATTTGACAGAGTGTTTTGTATTCCACTGATGGTCCAGAGACGCTATACCTGAATGTTTTCCAGCGACCAGCGTGCCGCATAAAGATGTCGGGGACTGGGAAAGGGGTCGATGTAGCACGGCCCCAGGGCCCATACAAGCAACGAAAGCCTTAATGGCCAATCACCCGACCTCTCTAAATATCGGGCAACCATAGAATCTTCCTCAATCTGTGTGTTCATCCCGTTGTAAAATGTGTCAATGTCCATCCTCACCTCTATATTAGCCCACAAACTGGGGGATGATAGTGCAAGTACACGCCAACGGGAGCATACATGGCTGACTGCCGTTGTAGGGAGAGAGAACTGCGTGTCCGATATTTCCCGTCCGCGGTCTGGAGAATATTTGATTCGCAGACATACTGCAAGATATGCGATAAAGTTTCGTTGGGCAGCTTCCGTATCGGGGACAGTAGAGAGTGTAGCTTCGCCCGCTGGGTCTCCAGCCGGAGCTTCTCCGCTTCAACAGTTCCGATTTTGTCGCAGAGGCGAACCACCTCAGATTCATGGTCTTCGATATCTTTGTCTGCCATATCCAGGATCTCCTTGAGCTCTTCTGCTCTTTCCGAGCTAATTACAGATGGGCCAAACTCTGACCGAAGTTCTCGTTCCAATTCAGCCAGTTCTGAGGAGTTGAGGTTTACGCGTATAGGCTTCATGTTGCAAGAAACAAGTACGAATAAGCGCCCAACACCCCTTTTTTCCCATCGCCACGATGGAGTTAGTTTGGCGCTATGCTACATGAGTTCAACTGAGGGATCAGTTAATCAGAAAGATTGGGCAGCGAAAGGAGCTCGGTCTTGAACAGCTGGGAAGCATAATAGTAGTGGCCACTGCAGTCATTGGCAGCAAGGTAAGGAGGGTGTTTCAACACCCCAGCTATGAAATAACGACAACTTCTGGAAGGAAATTTGTCAGATGATGGTATGTACCGTCGTGGTGCTAGAGGTTAGGGGTTAGGGTTCGCCGTTTAGGCCGTAGGCGTTTCATGTGTAGTATGTGCTTTCCCGAATCCGTATTTCGATTGATTCACGCAGACGAAGATTGTAGGCTAATGTGTTCCCCAAACATTCCTCCTTCCACAGCGCTGGGACAAGATTTTTACTCTTCAAGTTGAGCTTGGAGACCAGCCAGGGTTACCTGAAACCGGAGTAACAAAAATGTTCATCACGGATCGCATCACAAAGTGGCGATGTCGATTTCGGCAGTGCTAGATGAATATAAGCCTGGTCCACTTCCAAGAGTTCCCCAGACGTGAACTGGTTTCACTCCCCCATCCCCCTCCCATCCCTAAGTAGAGTTCCAAGCTTTGAGAGCTGAACTTTGACTATCGTTCCAATCCGAAATCATCTACTCGACTGTGTAAGTTCCATTTCCGTGGCTTCAATTTTTTTTTTGGCAAGTCACTCACCACGTTGCAATTGCTACAGCACAATGCCTTCCGACTCTAGTACACTCAGAATGTTTCAGAACTGCTCTGCTGGTGCGGGCTACAAGCACTCTTCTACGTCGCCTCCGCCGTACAATTCTCGTTCTGCGCCCCGCGTTCGCGTCAAGTTCATTCTATCCGTCGTCCTCGTCGTTGCTCTTACCCTCATCACGGTTTGCTCCATCTCCACCGAAATATGCCTTTCGTACCCGACGTTTATTCTGTCCGTTATCCTATCGCATGTACCTTCCGGCGATGAGGTTGTACGCCTTACGGAGATGCTGCAGGTCATCGAGTACGTTACGCGCGTCCAAGCAAGTTCCCTCGCTTTTGGTGCGCTAGTGTACATGTGGTACAGGGTTTTCCTGGTTTTGTTCAACCGGGTGTCTCGGAGTTCCTCTGTCGCGTCGGAAGATTCATCGACATCACGGAGCGAGAAGTTTATCTCGAGTGTTTATGTTCCGATTCTCCTTGCGGTGGTCGTCCTAAACGATAGCATCTACAACCAATACCGGTCGTCATCTCTCTCAGCAATCTTGCCCTCCCTCTTCGCGCCATCTCCCTCTCCAATTACCTTGTATGTCTTTGGTGTGGATATGGTCCCTGGTGTGTTGGTCCGATTGGGCTGGATGACAGCCCGCGCTCTTCCCGTGTGCGCAGTCGAGGCCACCGTGTTGTTCATCATTCTTTATCTGGTTGGGTGGTGTACATCGAGCTCTGCTGTCACCTCCACTGATCTAGAGAAGGCGGATAGGCTTGCTCCGCCTATGTACGACGATGATGAGTGCGCTCCCGTGTATGATGTGAACATGTATTACATTCCGTATGAGATGTACTGTCTCGACGAGAAGGTAAATGTACAATTGGATTCGGAGAACCCAGATCAGGTCAACTAAACGAAGGTTCGGGATTACCTCCATGTATTAGCAGACATGACATTGATTGGTTTCTGTTCTTCAATCAGGATGCAAATTACCGAGGAGTTTTTAGTTTTTATCGGAATTGGAAAGAATGATTGGGTAGTACTCGAAGATACTTCTGTATTCGCGTGTTCAATATTATTGGGATGATTAAATAACCTGCGCAAGACCTAAGGAGTATCTGAGTTGCCGATTTGAAAGATCTCTCGAAAATCGCAGGCCTCGCCTTCTCGAAGATTAAATAAAGACCGTCTAGTTCAAACCAATCCACATAATATTCTACAACAGACCGATTTATCCCTCCTTTGGTATTAAGCCCTTCAGGTCCTTTGTAGTCCTGTAACAGATCCAAGCATCAGCGAAGGTATCATAACTAGACTGGGATGGAATGACGCAACGTACTCAACAGGGACACCGATGATATCAATAGCATTGATTCTCGTTTCCTCCTCATTTCCATGATTTGATTCTACGAATATCTGCGGACGAGGATGAGCGACGCAAGCTTATGAAAACAACGATACAAGATTATAGAGCCAATTTCACTGGCAGGAAGGGAAAGTCGAAAAACAACTGAAGAACGCACATGCAAACTGTTCACGCTCTGAAATCTGACGAATCTCAAGACAACGGGTTTTCCTTCCTTCACAGTCTCTTCGTCCAGCTCCAGTATTTGTGCAACCGCAGGCTCTTTAGCATCGGCCACGTCGTCAAAACCTAAACTTGGTTTGTTGATTGCGAGTTTGATCTTTTTCGGTGCGTGTGCGACGTCGTTGGACTTGATTATGATAGATTTTACTCGTACTGATTGGTTGAACTAGAAGTGAATTCCGAGGCCGACGAAACAGGTAAAAAAACATTAGCAGGGAAAATCAAATCAAATCGAGGCCAGAGACATACAGCGATATTCATCAACAGTTGCTCGTCAGCGTCACTTTCCAGATACGACTCAGAGGTGTTAAGCTTCTTCGATGATAGAATAGATTTTAGATTGTGGTCCGTTGATTCATTGAGGCAATCCAGCTGTTGTAGGTCGAGAAATTGAAGGAGCGAAACCTGAATGGGGTCGACGTCAGCATTTTTGTGATTCTGCTATACGAGTCCAAAGTGGGCCATGCGTACATCTCCTTGCTCAGCAGGTGAAGAAGATGCCCCTTGTGAAAGCGATTTCAGTAGATTTTCCATTAGTGGTTGTAACAAAGGAAGATCGATCGATGAACAATGAGCATTGCATTGCACGAAAAAGCCTGCCCTATATGATCTTTCCAGGATCACATGCTTAGTTAACATAACGCGTTGCTTTTTACTTCGACCCAAGCTTCGACCTCGTTTCTTGTAACTATCATTTCTGTAGCACAGACCTTGGGATAACAGAACAGTATGCTAAGGCATACTCAAGCTGCGGTACATCCTACGTCATTCACTTATAAAATACTGGAAAGAGCGGATAAGGAAGTATACCGAGAAGAGGGCATCGACCACGGTCATATCCTACTACGCTAGTCGCTTCCTCACGCTTCCTCAATACTCTCTTTAAAATTTTGGACCAAGAATGGGACCTCCTTCAGTCTAGAATAACCGCCGCTGTACATCCTGGCAACCTCCTATTGACTTCTCACTTGCTGTGTATAGAATCAACGCCATACTTGAGAGCGTCAGCAACTTAACTTGGGGCAGTGTGCGCACAGCACTCGAGAGCGATTACCGGTGCTCCCAGCGCTTCCAGAGCCTCAGGGCACTCTGGACACTATACAGGTATCGAGCGCCCGGTAATTCAATATATGTGCTGGTATTTGAGTCGCTGGGAATCCTGATAAGTGCATTCAATCTAGTGGGGAAATGTACACGCTCACAGCTTTCAGTTTCATATAAAATCGCGTTCCGCGTCGTGTCGTTCCTTTGTTTTTGCCACACCATGAATGAAGGTAGCCAGTCGGAAACCATTACTGGTAGTACTAGGACTACTGGTACTTCATCTACCATCTCTGGTCCTGGAGCGCTATCAGGTAAAGCCATTAAGCGGTTCGGGACTTTGGTTGTGAAAGGAGTGGATGCCATTATGTATCGAAGAAGGCTGGTTCAAATTGAATCTATCTTCCAAGAAGATTCCAATACAGTGACAGACCTGGACTTGAAGGCCCGAAAACTTCTCTACAGTGATTTACTTGAGCTGTGTCGGTCAGTAAAGTTCATTATGATTCCCATTCTTCACTCTAATGTTACATGTTACATGTAGATCTGTGTACAATGTATCGATTCGGATAAGAGCCTTCCGTATCATCATGCACAAAATCGGAAGAAAGGATTCAGGGGATCTAGCAACTACCATTGTTTGCCTGCCCCATCCGAATCTTATGATCTTTTGAGGGATATGTTCTTCTGTATACAGATGTACAAAGAAGCCAGGTACCTTTACTGATTCTAGTGCAATAATGACATTGACAATGATTTTTATAAAGAACCATGCCAGACATAGACGCACCCCAAGATGACAATATAGCGTCTTCGACGTCCTATTACTATGCAGGACTGGATGCATATGGTCATGATACTCGTACATTCGCTCCGCATGTTGAGATATCACCAGCAGTATTTCGCATTCCTTTCCTGATATCGCTGCACTTGATGGTTTCATTAAGCACCAATCCCACTTTTGCGAGGGTGCTGCTGGGGCTCGGAATCCTTGAGTTCATAATTGAAACTTCGTTTCAAGAGGTTGGGCCACTGTATGAAGACTCAGGGGAGTCGCTGCTGCAGGCTGTCCTAGAAAAACTCAACCGCACCCAGGATATTCACTCTATTTCTCGGATCCAAAACCTGGTCAACTACAGAGTACAGCAGGCTGCCACGAACCACGCCTCCAAGGTAACTCCACTCTTCGAGAAAGAAGTAGGGTTGGAACCTTTGGGGATGACTATTGTCCAGCAAAGGCTGGCTCAAATTGGCTATAATCTCCAACAAGACACCGACATCATGAAAGACCTGAACTTGAAGGCTCCAAAACCTCTCTCCAGTGATTTACTTGGACTGTCTCGGTAAGTAAAGTTGCCGAAACTTTATTATGAGTAACCCTCTACTCACTATCTTACTATAGCCATTGGATTTTGGGTGCTCGGCCCGAGTACTTAGTTATAACAAACAGTAGCTAAAATCAAGGCAAAGTACATAGCGAAATTATTGATTATTGGCAGATTATTTTCATTAGCAACTTGCAGATATTTTAGAAAAAAATGAGGAAAGTCAATAGGGTTTAAATAACTAGGTATGGGGAAACATATGAGGAAACATACAGAGAAATAATCATAAAACATAGGGTAAAACACATAAGCTCCACAGGAGAAATCTGGTAGGAATAAATTTCGGCGAGCAACCAATTGCTTGGCTGACGTCAATATTCCCAACAATAGGATGGGTTTGGCTCACCCCAAGCAGAGTTTATCTTTCAGAACTGGTAATAGTAAGTAAGAGCGTATTTACAGCTGCTAAAAAGGTAGGATGATCATGGATGATGTAACGCGGAGAGATGAGATTATTATCGTGCATCCGACGCGGAGCCACGATTTTCCTTTTTGGATATATCTGGCCACTCTGGTCAGTTCCTTCACAGGATGGATCTTCCTTTTATAGAAATATCATCTGAGTGCGGTGGTCATGGATCTTCCCTTTGGGAAAATATCTGATGATCTCACAGAAGTTGTATTGTTGCCCAGAACTTCCTTTTTTGGGAATGAAAGAGGAGTGCTTCGACACTGACGAGATGAATCCTGGTGCAAATACGCTCTACTGAGCTGTGGGCGTGTTGACTTGGGTATACTTGTACCGTACATTCACTTATGAAATACTGGGTAGCCGAGAGGAGGCATTAACCACGTCATACCCTACGCATCGCCAACAAGTTGCTTCCTCGCGCTTCTTCAATCAATCCTCCTTACTTTTAACGTTTCTGGACCATATGGGACCTCTTCAGTCAAAAAAATCGCCACCTCTGTGCGTCTCCACCTCCTAGTTCTTATGTACAGAATCAACGCCATACTTGAGAACGTGTAACCTATCAGCGAAACCTGGGTTGTGGGCAGCACTCAAGAGAGATTGCCGGTGCTCCAGCGCTTCCAGAACCCCAGGAACACTCTACATATGTACAGGTGTCGACCTGTGTCGACTCTGCCACTGTCGAGCGCCGAAATTCGAAATAGATTGGCACAGCATGGGAATCCTAATAATACATTCAATCGCTGGGGAAATCAAATCACAGCTTTCATCTTCATATAACATCGCGTTCGGGGTCGTTTGCTTCAATTTTTAACGCCATGAATGAAGATAGTCAATCGGAAACTAGCACCATTTTCTCTAGCATTGGAACTGACGATACTTCATCTACCATCCATGGCCCTGGTACACTCTCAGGTAAAGCCATCAAGCGGTTCGGGACTTTGGTTGTGAAAGGAGTGGATGCCATTATGTATCGACGAAGGCTGGCTCAAATTGAATCTATCCTCCAAGAAAACTCCAATGCAGTGACAAACCTGAACTTGAAGGCCCGAAAACTTCTCTACAGTGATTTACTTGAGCTGTCTCGGTCAGTAAATTCAATGTTGAGATTTTATAATTTCTCACTACGTGTAGATCAGTGTACAATTTATCGATTCGGATAAGAGCCTTCCGTCTCATCATGCGCAAAATCGGAAGAAAGGATGTAGTATGCTGTTCAAAAGTGTGAATAATTACATTGTCATTTTCTCGCAAGTTATATACAATTTCTCGCAAGTTCAAATAAGTGTCAATTCTCGCAAGTTCAATCATCCAATTTCTCGCAAGTTGTATTCCTGTTTACTTTATTTCTGCAAGTTTGGCTAAGTGGTCTATTTCTCGCAAGTTCTGACATTGGTCAATTTCTCCAAGTTAGTTTTCAGGGCGGTTAGTTATGTAACTTACCATATCTGGTAGAGCCAGGTCTCGACTCTGTCATGTGACTAGTGAGCAATGACACATGACAGTAGGACCGTGACCTCGGGTATTTCGGCTATCCTGCTTGATCGAACGGCTGAGCGAGCGTGTAATCATATCGTATCATATCATATCTCATCTTCAGGCATATCTGATCTGGAGGATAAGATATACGTGAGAATCTAGTTATCAGCCTACGGCTAAGCGCCCACCATTGAATCTAATCATCTTCTTGATCGTCTTCGCAAGTTTGCTGGCATGGATAGCCAAAGCCGGCCTTGATGGCCATGAGATTGAAATGTGAGGCGTATGATTACATGTACAAGTAGATACTATGGTAAGAAAAGGAGTGAACATTGGCAGTAAGGGGTTTTTGCTCAAGTCAAGCTCAAGTTTTGCTTGTACAAACTGGTGATAAAAGAGAAAATCTGCCAGCTCGAAATGTCCTTAAGCTGTGTCACTTGGCAACTGAATGAATGCTTTCCCGAGTCTCAGTTGCACCAGAGGGACTTGACCACTTGCCAGGGGATAGCCGTCGGCCGATCGGTGATCACCCGAGGTCACGCTCATATTGTCATGTCACTAGTCACATGACAGAGTGAGACTGGCTCTACCAGATATGGTAAGTTACATAACTAACCTTAAACCGGCCCTGAAAACTAACTTGCGAGAAATAGACACTTAGCCAAACTTGCGAGAAATAAGTAAACATGAATACAACTTGCGAGAAATTGGATGATTGAACTTGCGAGAAATTGACACTTATTTGAACTTGCGAGAAATTGTATGATACAACTTGCGAGAAAATGACAATGTAATTATTCACACTTTTGAACAGCATAATGTAGAGGATCTAGCAACTACGATTGTTCATCTGCCTTCATCCAATCTTATAATCTTTTGAGCGATATGTTCTTCTGTATACAAATGTACAAAAAAGCAAGGTACTTTTACTGATTCTAGTGCGATAATGACATTGAATAATGATTTTAAAGGCCCATGCCAGACATAGATGCGCCCAAAATGACGAACCAGCATCTATGATGTCCTATTATTATGCAGGACTGGATGCATACGGTCATGATACTCGTACATTCGCTCCGCATGTCGATACACCAACAGCAGTATTCCACATGCCTTTCCTAATATCGCTGCGCTCAATGGTCTCATTAAGCACCAATCCCACTTTTTCCAGGGTGCTGTTGGGGCTTGGAATCTTGAGCTCATAATTGAAACCCATTTCAAGAGGTTGGGCCACTTTATGAAGATCCAGGGGAGTCACTGCTGCAGGTTATCCTAGAAAAACTCGACGCATCCAGGATATCCACCTCATTTCTCAGATCCAAAAGTTGATCGACTACAGAGCCAGGTTGTCATCAAGCGGCCACGGTGCTACAGGTGTAGAGAGGATCGTATTCCCTAACGGGGCGTCATCAATAAGTCATGGTGGAAGTGCAAAGGAGGGTGGTCCGTCCAGTGTCGCTCAATAGCTATGATCAATGTCTTTAGAACGATGCTTCGAAACCTGATTGCGCAGCTGCACCTGTCGAAGAAGGTGACTCGCCTCCCGATGACACAGCAGAAGCAGAGAAGAGCTGAATAGAGAGTTGGTAATCTAGAGGCGATTTATATCCCAGAATCAGAAGAAAACGAGCCTACTTAGCTCATCACTCGCCCCCCGTAGGCAGACGCAACCTCGGCAAGCGAGCTATGGGCCCTTCATTAGCAACGAATTGCCACGGTAGTTCGATACAAGGCGGAACCAGATCTACATGATGGAAGGTGATGGATGCGTCGGGCGAAGGTGTGAGCGTTCAACGTTTATCTTCTCTATTTCAGGTTTGATTTTCCATGCGATGCGTATTTCCTTTGGATTTTGGACCAGGAGATAAATCCTTCCTTCCTTCGATTTTCACTAATCAAGGCTCCTCGATTACCATTTTTGTAACACAAACCTTGCCAACCTTGCTACGATGAAATACACGCGGATTCCAATACAGATATAATGTCCACATTATATATTCGAAGGATGTAGTATGTACGATAGCGAGTTGTAAAACAATAACGTTCACCTAAAATAAGTATAATAACGTTTCGAAAACATATTCAATACGAAACAGATATCCACGCAGCGGACAATAACTCAGGTTAAAACTAAAAGCAAGGGATACGGGGAGGAAGGAGAGAGGGGGGGTGGGAACTATGGATGAGAAGCAGAGCACAGAGTAAGAGGGATCGGAACAATCCCGAATACATGCAACGGGAAGATTAGATCGACAGATGATAACGAAGATGAAGAGAGAAAAAGACGACTAATCCTGCTTATTCGAGCTGTTTGGGAGCGGAGGTACAGGAGGCACCTGTGTACCCGGCAGCGGCGAGAAAAAACCCTCCGCTGTTATGCCCACCGCCGCTACACCACTCCCCGTACTCTTCCTACTCGTCCCTCTCCCAATACTGATCGAGCCCTTCCGCCCAGGTCCAATGGTCGAACTAGCTTTCTCGACGCTTATCGTTGATCGAGCCTTGTTCTTGCTGTACGTCGCATATGCTGGTGATGGCGAGAAGGAGGAGGGAGGTGCACCGTAGTCAGTGTTGATAGAGCGAACGGCAGCACCGCTTTTGGGACCGTTGGAGACCGTACTTCGATGACGCGGTCTGTAGGCTGAAGATGGGTCTCGACCGTTAAGTGGACCTGTCCCATTTCCGTTAGTCGTTCCATGTTGTTGGCCGTGGTTGGGCCCAATCGGCATGACTAGCATTGCATCGTCGATATCCTCGTCATCATCCGGATTTGTGTGAACACCGCTACTATGCCGTCGGTGATATTCGGGTCTCGGTGGGTTGTCTGCATTCCCAGCGAAATCGGAAAATCGCCCAGCGTTGGTCCCTGATGATGAAGGGTGCTGCCTTTCATCATCACTGGGATCCACAGAAATATCCCGACTCCAACTTCGGTCAGGGGTGCTATCGCCATGCTCATACGCATAGCGGAGAGAGTTCGACCGTAACGCAGCCGCCTCACTTCGATCCACAACCTCATCGAACACTTCATAATAACGCTGGATACACAGCTTGATGATAGCACCAAGGGGAGTTTTGTTTTCAGCCAACGTCGTTTTGTTAAGTGAAGATGAATTCGAGTCGGAAGTCTGTTCCGGTTCCTGGAACAATGCAGGTCCTCCAGGTACAGCGCATACGAGGACGTCTCGGACAGGATTTGTACTGGAGACAAGATTAGGACAGAGGACGACGGCGAGGTTGTGTGCATCCATCCGATTTGAAGCCGAACGGAGAGAAACGTCATGCATAAGATCTATCCAGATACAGAGGGATCAGACCGAGATTTTGAAGCTGTATAAGAAGACTTACGCAGGACATGACTCAGGAGGATATACGCGCATACAGGTATTTCTGGGAGCAGTATTTCCCTGATATACTGGATACTTGCCATATCGCCAGGATCACTGGTGGGCATCGGACATTTTTTTATGATGGGATATAAGGCTTCAGGAAATATTGGTGTCGGGAGATCTCTTAGGTACTTTTTCAATAGCACTGCGACCAGGTGTGGATCGTTAAAGGTTTCCAGTGAGACGACATTTCCCCGATCGTAGGCTTCCTGTGCGGAGCGGAGCATGGTAGAGGATGTTGAGCGGCGAAATAGGCCAAGTTCCTCCAGTCCTGTGTCACGAAGATATTGAATGGCATCTTTGACAATGCGCGGTATTCCGCCTTTCTCGCCGTCGTAGCCCATGATGTCTTCGAGAGGGACGCCGAATGTGATGGAAGCAGTGGGTAGAGGGAGGGTGATCCTTTTCTCGTGTTTAAGGTTCTCTCTGTTGAATCATTCGAAATTGCAAGACAAGCGCATAAATACAGACGTACTCATAAACGGCGGGTGGAATGTCAATCTGGGTGAGCGGAACGTGGCAAGCGAGTTCGGATAAGGTATTCAGGTAGGTAATCTTTCGAAAGAATTTAGGGCTGGAAGAATGAGTGAGTGGATAGCAGCGACTGGAAAGCTAAAATCGTACCTGATGATAGCACCAGCAAGGGAAAAGAGCACTACAAATTGATATGAGCAGAGGTAATAGACAAGAGAAAGCGAACCTCATACTTTTTGAAAAGAAAGTCGGATGAACGACGTACTATCGAGACATCAGTACAAGGATAACGCAAGAATGAACAACGCACTAGGCGTTTCAAGTTCTTGCGATATTTGCGGCTGAGACTTCGATAAGCTTTCCAAACCCAATTCCATCCTGGCGAGTGCTTGCCTCCTGCAGCAAGGAATACAACGGTGTAATCCGACTCCACTGTACAGGCCGTTTAAAATATGGAATCGGCAGATACATTCCTTCCTTACCGTATAGATTTAGATATAATAGAATCTGTCTACACGAAGCCATTAGTAAGATAAAGATAAAAGGTCGGAATGAAGCACATACGAGAGTAACGAGTCATAGTTGATTTCTCGAGGGTCTGGTAGCGCAGAAGCATTGATTACGACCCTAGATATCGTTTACAATTTGCATTTTGCATAGATTCAATATGCAAAAATTCCCTACATAGGACGCGTCCTAATTCTGCGTTAGAAAACTATACTTTACAATGGAAGAGATATTAATTACTCACTCATAATCTACGCCTGCCTGAAATATCAACTTGGCCATCGTCTGCTGTACCAATTCCCTGCCCTGAGGATCCACATTCATCGAATTACTAGTTTCTGTAAGTCTCTTTCCCCATGGAGCCGCGAAATTGAAGCCTTTTCGCCGTGGACTTTTAGGAGTTTGGGGATCAGTGTTAGATGGGTAATGCGGAGAGCCGGAACTAGAAAAGGGAAATTGTTGTGAGCCATGAGGAGAGCTTGGTGCTGATGGCGCTATTGAAAGCGCTGCGAGTCGTTGTTTAAGGGTAAGACCGTTAGAAGGCATCGAGCTCGTCGAGGAGCACAAGAACGTTTCCCACGTGCTCTAATTTTAAGACCTGGGGCCGCCGGGCCGACGATCAACTTAGGCACCGTTCGTAAGAAATGTAGTTTTTTGTTGTCGTTGAGTCGATACGAACTTCTCCCTACTTTAGAAAATGAAGCTCTTTTCCACTCACGAAAAAGACACATTTCACAAGCGTAAACTTTGTAGAGGTTGCTTAGCTACAGTAGTTTTCCAAAAGTAGAAATCAAATTATTGGCTTTAAAATCTCCTCTCCCACTCATCGCATCTCACCTTGCTTTGGATATTCGCCGTACTTGCCAACCTCAACCTGTTGACCATTTTCGCCAGCTCAAAAGGTACTTTGCCCTGCGAGCTATCATTGGGCAAGATAAAGCACAAACGTATATCTTTTAGTGGGCCTGAGCTGAGTTGAGCTGGATAGTCTCGATTGCTTGTGAATATCTGCGGGTTCTCTCCAGAGGTTATATCACTGGAGTTATTCAAATTATCTGCTTGGTCGAAGGTACCACCCAGTGACTCTGGAGAAGAATAAGAGAGTAGCGAAGAGGCTTCTCTACTAATAATCCGAGATAGAAGCATCTCAGAAAGCAGATCAACCCTGAAGTTCGGAGAGTGGTAAATTTGGAAGTCGATATACGCCAGGTCGGGTATTAGAGATGGTTTCGCTATGAGAAGAGATGCAGGAGATAACAAAAGTGGATCTTCCATGGAATTTTGGGTGGGGGAATCCTGATTCGATACCTTTAAAGCAGTCAAAAAGTCGGAGGTAAGAATTTTATGCTGTCCAGAGAAAGCCTCCTTTACCACGAGTTCCTTTAAGTACGGCACCAGGCCAAGCATGTTCAGTACATCCGAAGCGCTGCTATCTAAATCTTCCAAGCACAGTCTTCTAACCGACAGGCCGCAATTCGACCTGCGAAGCATATCAAGTATGGCTATCCCTTCTGGCAGTTCGAAGGAGCAATTTAATAACCCCAAGCTTCGAAGAGAAGGGAGAGTCAACAAACCGGGGGCCCACATTCTACAAGAATGGAGACACTGCACTATCAAGGACTCTACCCTGTCTAGTGTCAATGGGAGCAAAGAGAGAGGGTTCCGCATATCTGCTTCGGTACGGAAATTCTCGACGATATGCAACTTAGTGAGTCGGAGACATCGCGCCGAGAGATTTGGAATCATTGGGATTTGCATTTCGCATAGCGTCAAAGAAGTTATCTGACGGAATGCAAAATCAAAGAAGGATGCATATTGAGGAATGATGAGAGTATGCAATCGCGGAGTGTAATGACAGAAAAGGTTAAGAAATCGTCCGCTTTGTATCTGTAACCTTCTAGTGTTTCGGAACGAGAGCTTCTCGAGAAGTGAAAACCTGTGAACGCACCGCTCCGGCAGGTCTACTTGAACATACTCGAAAAGCATGGCTAGGGATTGCGATTGGATAGAAAATGAAGCTTCTTTCCATCTTTCACTCTCTTCAAATAGATTTCGAGTCATTCTACCAGTTTCTGGAGTGTAAGAGTTAGATGTACTAGAATCGGCTCGAAAATCTATCGTTAGCGGAGTCGAACCTGATCTTTCAAGGAAGATTCTGGTTCGCTCTGCTTCAGCATTTGAGCCAGAAGTGATAAGAATGTGACTCCATAGAGCGGGCAGGGATAAGCAGGCTTGCCGCCAGAATGAGTTAACCTGTGAGAGGGCGATGACAGTATCGTAGGTCGTATGCTCGATCCCCTCCGAGAACAAGACCTTAGCGTGAGCCGTAGAGAATATGACACCCAGAATCTCCGCAGGGAGATCACAGATCGAGCCAATCTGCGGCTGCTCCTCCAAGGACGTTGAGTTCAATTGCGCAGACATATCTGATTCCGCGTCCGGAATCGCTGTCATTTCACCGATATTTATGGCGGAAGAGTGGATTAATGGGTTTCCCTTCCAATGCGAGATGCAATACCTCGAGGGGGCGGTATGCGGCGGCGTGGTAGTTGGGAAGATACAAATATAGTCAACTTTGATTCTGATTCGAATAAAAACGTGGCCGTCACAAATCACCCCTCTTTACAGCTTTCTGAAAAGAGTTGAAGCCAACACCAAATCTTTCGGTCAAATGATAGCAAATACACACACATACATGATGGCAGTAAGAGATCATTGATTTATTATTGAAACGAACCCCCTCCCCTTGCGAGTGTTACGATCACATACACATCAGCAGTCACGACAAGTAACCAGATAGTGCAAACGATAATGGTGATCAACAGGCTGTTACTGTAGTCCACCATTTCCACCTTCGAAACTCCGAGAGCTTCTGCGTCAATACCAGGACCAGCAGTGGTCACAGGCGAAGACTCGTTCTGTACGCCAGTAGTATGAACACGTTTAACGGCCATGAACTTCTTCAATGTGGTGAGGTAAATGAGAGGTAGCATGACAAATGGTAACACAATCGACAAGATGACTTGCGAGACGACAAGAAGGGTGTTTATTCCTGGACGACCGAGAGCAATAGCTACAGCCATTGAGGGGACCACAGCTATGATGCGAGTGAAGAGACGACGAACGACTGGCTGTAGGGGCATCATAGGCATTGGTCACAAAGGAAGGGAGGGTTTTACTTACCGAAACTTGCCACCTGAGGAAGCCTTCAGCGACAGCTTGGCCAGCAATAGTAGCAATGACTGAAGAACTCTTGAACGCAAAGATAGTCAGGGATTTCCACAATTCTTTCACAGTTTATTTTACCTGTCCAGCAGCCAAAAGTGATACTGCAAACAGTGTTGCAGCACCTAGGGGCAGGCGTCATATAAGTACCATGAGATACGATAGATATTTGAGGGTACCTTTGCCGACGTGTACTTCAATCAAATCATAGGCATCAAAGAGCCCTGCTACACTTCCTTCTTGACCTGCTCCACTCCCATAAAAGAACACCGCACCCGAAACGATGAGAATTCTACAAGAAGCAATTGGCAAAGCACAATGAGCAGGAATAAGTAGTACGCAACATGCTGTTGATAACCACTGCAAACCCCAGTAAACTTCCGACCATGTCCACAATCCCATGATACAAATGTCTCTTCACAAAAATCTAAGTCATTGTTCTCTCGATTCTCATGGCGCTCGACGGTACAAGCGGTGGAATATGGAGACTGGAACGCTCGGACGACTACGAGACGGATTTTTCTGCAAAAAGCCCAGAATCGGAGTTTGCAATGCGGTAAAGCGTGGCGGTTTTTGAACTCTTTTGGCGCATCTTCGACTGCCTGTGCAACGGCGGATGATGAGAAAAGGGTAATCCTCGACTCTTCCACAGAAGGAGGTAAGGAATCTCTGTCCTGTGTGGCAAGGGCAGAGCCTAAAAATAAACTATGGGGCATCACTGTAGCGCCGAGTATACCAATGGCTATAACCACACAATCAGACTTTGTTTGAAACAAAAAAGTCAAACATACATGTATAAAATGCACTGTTAGAAAATGCGTTCTTGGATGGCAAGAAACCTAGGAACGCATGATTCCACTGGACATCCACTCGGGAGATGACGATGCACATGCATATCAGAACGGCCAAGACCTATCGAAGGCTTCAGTGACTGCGACTTCGAGAGTTCCCAAAACCTCGCGTATACGAACACGAATAACAACTCACCAAGAAAGCCATGGCCACTTCGAACATTCGAACGGGCCTACCACGCAACGGATCCTTCAGCGCAAGCAAAAATAAAACATCACCCGCTGTGATAAGAATGCCATGCCACAACTGAAGCTTTGGGAATAGCATGCAAAGCGCCATGGCAGACCCCAGAAGTTCAGCAAGATCGGTTGAGATGATGGCTACCTCTGTGAGAGCGTACAGAGGGTACAATGCAAGCCATCGAACTAATTTTGGATGCCTTGGATGAGAGTGGAGGAGCAGTCGACAATGAGAAGCGAGGTCTAAACCGGTTACGCAGCCCAGCCTGCTTGCGAGGACCTAGTAAAAGGGCGGGCGAGTCATGAGCTAGCCACGTAGATATGTTAAAAATAGACTCACCTGTAGGAAAACCGCGATTATTCCAGAGACCAGTACGACGAAAAGCAAGTGATAGCCGAAGAGGGAGCCCGCCTGCAAATCGACCCCCCAGTTTCCTCTGTTCGGACTGTTCAACCAAGTGAACAGGAACAACTAAGCAAACCACTCACGGATCGAAATATGCTATCGAACAGACTAAACCGACTCCGACGTGTTTTCGTACATGGTGGATAGCAACACCAGTACCGCTTTTGAACTTCTGCGACCACGTCCGCTTCGATGTCAGTTTTGTCTCAGTGCGCACCATGGTCCTGGAAGAACAAAACAGAGCAAGGAAATGAAAGCGACAAGAAAGGTTTTGCAATCATTCCGCAACGCTGACGGTGAACCCAACGCAGTGGATGTCCTTGAGGGTTATAAGATCCTCCCCGATCACAGCCATTTCCGAGTTTTTGGGAGACAGCACGTGTACAGACGTGTATACTAATGACCCAAAAGAATGGGGCCACCGCTTTAAGACAAGATTTAGGACGGTGTACAAAACGAGAAGAGGTCATACATATAAGAACTGACGAACCAGAACAGCGGTATATGTATAGAGGTACATGTATTGGTGGCTTTAGTCCTACTACGTAGTCGAGTCAGAATCACTTCAATGCATGGAATTGGGACCACTCAAAGACTCAAGTACTCACCTCTATGATATAGAACACCCCTGGCTCTGTCATCGTCGTTGGAAGTCGTGACTTCACGTTGAAGTAATGTAAGCGCCTGAAGCGGTCAATCATCAGCCAATCATCAGTCAAACAGCTGTCATCATACATAATTCGATTCGCCAAACCGCGTCGGGTGCGCTTTCTTCCAATGATCCCTGTGACCTCCCATCATTGCGAAAACAAACTGATACCGGACTATTCACCGTCCTACGATCTTGATCAACGTAGCTGGGGACAACGAAAAACGGTTGAGTCCTTTTAGGTCCTTTCCCATAAGAGGGGAATAAACGACAAGTACGATAAGTAACACAACAGTAACAGTATGTATTCTCCGACATTCTCCGATCTATAAACCTCTAGAGAACGTCATAGACTGCATATAACTTGCAAAAACTTCGGGGTCTGGTCCCAGTGCAACTGGTATTCGTAGATGAGCAAGGCATCCTCAAACACAACCATAACGCTCACGAAGTGATTCCCGCCGATTATGTCGGAAAATTTCATATTCCGTACCTGCTTGAGTGAGTTAAGGGCATCATAATACCTTTTCTTCGTTTCCATTTCCCCCCACACACCCATCCAATTTGTTCTGGTGACCCCGAGATAGGCTACATTGACGTCCGGAAACCACTGTTGTATGGCTTCTCTGTCAAACAGTGCTTGGTGGGCGAGTACACAGAGAGTTTGCTGCATGGCGGGCAAGCACGCGGCCTGTATATCAATGCATCATCCGTTAGTCCATTTCATGAAAGCACTTGGATTTCAGTGTGCACAGACATCAAAAAGTCGGTCTTTGCCCTGTCTCCCTCTATGCCTTTCATTGTTTCCTCCTCCGTCCATGAGGATATTGAATTCTTCTCCGCCTTGGGGCGTCCGTCGAGATCATCTATACTCTCCTTGTAGGCTATACTTTGACTATATGGTTCGTAACATGGATGATCATAATATGAGCTGGCCCATTCTAAGAAGGTTTTGGTAATATCCCCTGGAGGAGTCGGATCGTCCAATGGATTGTAATTTGGGTTATCTTGTGGGAGAGGATATCCGAAGGCTAGATATGCACTATCCCATTGAGAAGGTTACTGGGGGGAGACGAACCATAAAGTATGAAACTTCCAATGTAGTCCTTGAGCACATTATATAGCTCCTCATTACCGGGTTCTTCACCACACCAAAGAGCGACAACACTGTTGCACATCCAAGGGACCATCCCAGAATCGCCACTCCACCCCCGGAATTGGATTCAGGTCCTTCAGACTGCGATGTCAATTTAGGGATTCCTTCTCGTTTGATAAACATATCTAAAAATTCTGCCACTTGTGCGCTCAATCGCTCCAAGAACGCTTTGCTTTCTGTGAAATCTCCTCCAGTTCGACAAGGCTGTAAGGAGTCGAACCAGCGCAGTCTCTCCGATGGAGAAGAACAGTACATAGGTTAAGGCATGAGCATAGGAATGCAGTTTGCGGAATTGGTCTATGAGGCGTCACCAGGATATAAGAAGGGAGTAAGCTATAAGAACAAGAAACGATATAATCCTACCCACAGGCATTGAATGCTGTACCGTGTATGACAAGGAGCGTAGTATAATCTATAGAGCTTGGCGGGGCACCGTTATCAGTGAAGGATAACTCGATCCCTCCAGAGAGGGAGTATGTTTGGACTTGATGATGGGACATAATTAGAAATGTTAGTCTGCGGACGATAGACAGTCATATAAATACAAAAAGGTTTTGCTACTTCCTCGCTTCCTTACGTGCTCATCTCAGAGGATTTCGTTGGGTGTGAAAGATCGTTGGCCAAGCTGTTCGATCCAGGGATGAAATCGGGCCCGTGCAGGGGGCACTAGTACTGATGAAGCGTGTTCAAGTATAGTGCGTGCATATGTACTCTATATTACCGAGTCTTTTTTGACTCTGCAGTGTCCATTCGAACATGGAGCGCACATCACAAAGATTAGTCTCATTTTAATTATTATTTTTACCCACCTCTTCTACCGCTTCTACCGCGTTCATTACTTTGTCTGATTCAGTATATCTATGCTGTGAGCACTTGCCTGTACCTGCTTTCAAATCCAATAGCTGCTGGATGGTTTTGAAGCCCTGAGACTTGATCTTGCAAGCACCACAAAAAGGCCACAGGTGCATTTACTCACCTCAAGCAGCATCAGATCAAGCATCAGATCTAGGTGCAACATTATTGTACAAAAGGTACCTCGTAGCCAGTCACTGTGACCCAGTAGCCTGGATCTGCACTCAGCGCTGTCACCCATACCGCAAAGTCTTTAAATTCAGCCGTATTTATATACACCTTGTACTAGTAGGTTTCAGAATTTGGCACTCAGCCACTGTATGCTGGTGGGTCTAAAAATAGTCAAAGCCTATGATCATTGATAGCCAGTGCTGTGGTACTGTACACTTATCGTATCATAAAGACCCACTAAGTATTGCTAAAAATTCTACCACACCGTGCAACTATAGGTTATAGTACTACGGATCCATACTATCCAGCCAAATCAAATAAAGGAATAAAAGTCGAGTAAATTTAGCGGTTCCTGATGAGTTCAATCAATATGAAGTTTAAGAACGAGGATGTGTCGAGGTCTAAGACTACAACTACATTGAATATTATGGTCTCATCAAGTAGTGTTGGATGTTTTACTTATTCTCCCCCGGAGTGCACACATGTGAGCCAAGCGGAGTGGTCCGACCTCCGTCAACAGAATGGAGGGTTCATATACCCTAGTAACTAGTAATTGAGTAAAATGTTCAGTCAGTGGAGCGTGAACAGGTACCTCATCAAAAACCTCTTACGCAACTCGTTTTGCCTATGCTTTGAATTGCTAGCTGCGCATTGTTCATACCTACGTATTTTTCTGAACAAAAGAGATACTTACCTATAATATATACATGAAGATAACAGAAGTAGTCTCCGGGTATAGTGAGTAAATGGGATAGGGCATTGTACTGTAGCAGCCAGAGTGAACCGCGAAGATGGCGAAGGGATTGTTACGATCATCGTAAGATCACTGTAAGGATGCGCAACTGACGCGGCTTGGTGAGCCCTTTCTGACTTTTTACGCCTCTCGCAGTAAAACTCTATGTTATCATTTCAAAATTCGCTATAGTATAATGATACTGCACGAAAGCTGCTGATACCGGGCCATTTTGGGACCATTCACCATCGTACGACTTGACCAATATAGTTGGGAACACCAAAGCGACACTGATTCCTTTTTCATAAGAGGGGCATATAGACTGCAAGCGCAATAACACCCAACGGTAAGAGTGAAGAAAAAGAAGACATTCTCCGATCTCTAAACCTCTGGAGAACGGCGTCACTGACTGCATATTCCTTCTCTGACAACTTGCAAAAACTTCGGAGCCTGGTCCCAGTGCAACTGGTAGTAGTATATCAGCACTTGGCATCCACAAACACAACGATAATGCTCACAAAGTGATTCCCGCCGATTATGTCGAAAAAATTGATATTCCGTACCTGCTTGAGCGAGTTCAGAACATCATGATACCTTTTCTTCGTTTCCATTTCCGCCCACGCTGCCGCCCAATTGGTTCTGGTGGCCCCGAGATAGGTTACATTGACGTTCGGAAACCACTGCTGTACGGCTTCTCCGTCAAACAGTGCTTGCTGAGCGAGTTCACAGAGAGTTTGCTGCATAGCGGGCAGAAACCTGGATGTCATCCGTTAGTCCATCCGATGAAAGTACTTGGATTTTAGTGTGCACTGACATCAACAAGTCGTTCTTTGCCTTGTCTCCCTCGATGCCTTTCACTGTTTCCTCTGTCGTCCACGAAGATATCGAATTCTTCTCCGTCTTGCGACGCCCGTCGAGATCATATATACTCGCCGTGTAGGCTAGACATGGATGGTCATAATATGAGCCGACCCAATCCGAGAAGACTTTGAGAATATCCCCTGTTAGAGTCGGATCATCCACTGGAGTGTAATTTGGGTTATCTTGTGGGAGAGGATATCCGAAGGCTTGATATGGTGGGTCTAGAGACCCAAAGTTACGGTAAGCAGCAATCGTCACAATTCCCATTGAATAGGTCAATGGCCCGGGGGGGGTACTAACCATAAAGGATGAAGTTTCCAATGTATTCCTTGAGAACATTGTACAGCTTCTCAGACAAAACTGGGTTCTTCACTGCACCAAAGAGTGACAAAACTGTTGCACATCCCAAAGGACCATCCTAAAATCGCCACTCCACCCGCACCATCGGACTGAGTTCCATTAGACTGGCACTCCGATAGCGTCAATTTTGGGATTCCTTCTTGCTTGATAAACATAACCAAAAATTCTGCCACTTGTGCACTCAGTCGCTCCCAGAACGCTTTGCTTGCTTGTGAGATCTCCTTCATTTCCGCAAGACTGTAAGGAGTCGAGCCAGCATAGTCTCTCCGATGGAGAAGAACAGCACGTAGGTTAAGGGCATGAACATAGGAATGCATTTTGTGGAATTGGTCTATGGCCGCGCGCGCCACCGGGAAATAAAAAGGGAGTTAAGCTACCAGAATGAGAAACGATACAATTCTACCCACAGGCATTGAATGCTGTACCATGTATGACGAGGAGCGTAGTATAATCTACAGAGTTTGAAGGGGCGCCGCTATCGGTGAAGGATAACTCGATCCCTCCAGAGAGCGAGTATGTTTGAACTGGATGGGACATAATCAGTATGTTATTCTGCGGACGATAGACCATAATATATATATACAAAAAGGTTTTCCTTACGTGCTCATCTCAGGGGCTTTCGTCTCTTCGTGAAAGCTCGTTCGCTAAACCGTTCGATCCGGCGATGAAATCACGACACCGAGCACGGCAAGTACGTTGCACCACTTGACCTCATAAAGACCGAAATATGGTGTACTCTGCCCAGGTAAGAATAGCATTGCTTGACCATTCCCATTCAAAAACACATTTCATTATCAAAGATGAAAACGTCAGCTTTACAACTTCTGAGGAATTCAGCCTCAATCAAACGAAATCTGTGGTTGGAAGAAGTTCAGAGAAAGAAATCATCTCAGCAAATATCTTACCAGTGAAGCCTTGGTGAACTTTGTACTCTTGCCAGTCAAATTCACTCCACGCCTTCATCTGCCGCATCGCAATGCATTCCTTCTTGTGTTTGGCTTTCCAATCCTGCTCTTGGCATTGCTGATAGAACGAGAGAGAATGAAAAAAGTCATATCCGAAGAAAGCATAAATTATCGACCTACCCGGCCACAGTAAGATACAGCCGAGCATCTTGAGCACCTTTGAGCTGCAGAAGCACCACAAACGACACATGAAATCTGTCCTGCGCTGTCAACGATCGATTGCATATGTCGGTAAATGATGTTGGCGGCGAAGAGCTTATCGAGTCCAAGTGGAATGATCTACAAATATTTTGTCATATGAACGCGCCTGTAGTATCAGATAGTACACGTACTTTGACATTCTTTGGTTCTTCCAATCGTACCCCAAACTGACCATCGGCGAAAAAATGAAGGCTTGCATACATCACACAGATGGTGGATCCTACTAAACCCTTCTCTATAACCTTTTCAAACAGTGCCCTATCATCGAAGTAAAATGATACCAGGAAGGTCGTGCCATCGATATCCTTGGCTTGGAACGTAGGTCGAAGAGGGTACCAACTCGGTTCTGTAATCTCGGCGAAAAAACACCAGTGCTTCCGTGGTTCGCGAGCGTGGCGGTCTACAGAAGTCGAGTAGTAGTCGTCATCTGAGTCGGTAAAGACATTATCATGAGGAAGGAGCTTTAAAGGAGGGAAGAACGTCTGTAGAAATACATTCGTTATCATTATGACCATTACACATTAGAAACGTACGATATCGCGTAGATTTGGAGGTCCAGGCATTTGGTAGGTCGAATCTGTTGAGGAACAAACGTTGAGGGTACCTCTACAAGAATGCCAGTGAGGAAAAGGAAAAGAAAATCACATGGACGAACGGAAGTATATATGAGACAAGCGGAGTGGCGTAACATCACCCACAACTCGTTTTGCGCAAGAAACGCCTATACTTTGAATTGTATCGCTCATACCTACGTATTTTTGAGGCCAATTGATGGTTCCGAACGACATGAGGTGCTCCAGAGCTACCTTTAATACAATACTGAAATAGCCGGTAATTCGTGTTCCTTGTGATGAAGATCCCTTGGAGAACAGAAGCCATCTCCGGATATAGTGAACAAATGAGGTCGGCCAAATCTTAAGTTGAGCCCGATCGGCAACCGTAGGTCGGGCACTCCAACGCGTGCGGTAACAGCCAGAGAGAACGGCGAAGGTGACGAAGGGATTGGGATTGTTATTACTCACGAGAGGCGTGAAAAGCCAGAAAGAAACAACGAAGACTTCAACGTGTTTGAATCAAATGATGGATTGCTTTGAGTGAGTAGCCATGATACTAGCCATACGGCTACAATCCAGAGTCAGCGAAAACAGCATGCACAATTTACGCTGTTCGACGAGCTCAACGTTTAAGCGCCAGGCTTTATCAAACAAGCGCCTGGTTTCAACCAATCGTCCTCCTCCTCCTCAAACCCGCAAATCGTTCTGGTTCTGGTCTAACCCGCGTCATCTCGTCTACTGCCTGCTCAAAAAAATCTCGCAGCTCCATTTGTTCCATCATCCCTTCACAGACTGACAGCTCTGCGGCTTCCCTCATCTCTTCCAGCATTATCGTATACTCTTCTTTTGTCAATCCTTGTTCGTTGTCTCCCCAGTCACATTCTTCCTCATACTCGTAGTCGTTATCGTATTCCTCCACAGTACTTTCTCTACTGTCAGATTCTGATGCGCTATCTTGTTCCTTGGAGCTCCTAACGTCGTCGTTTATACTAGGATCTGGTTCGGGCATCCAGTCTTCCGCGACTGGGACGCTTTGGCAGCGTTCCGGAAGAACAGGAAGAAATCCGTGTTCTCTTTCCCAAGCGATAGCGCTGGGCCTGCGTGGTGTACGAGGAGAATAAAGTCCAATTGCGGCAGATCGTGGCGTATGCGGAGTTCGTGGACTGGTTCCAAACGGTACAGTGTATCGAGGAGTATCAGGACTAATGCCTTTTCCAGCTGCAGAATGTGGGGTATGATGAACACTGAGACGGCTAGAAGGTGTACGAGGAGTTCGTGCTCGGGACAGGAGAAAGTTATCCTCGTTGGAAGTGGTTGAACTGATAGGACTCGCTGCAATGGGGCTCAATCTCGTCAAGCCATTGGCGCTCTTTACGAGTCCCTTCAATGTCAATTCAAGCTTTGGGACTAGCTTTTCTCGTTTCTTGGTACTAGTTGATGTGGTCATAGTCTGGTCTGGTACGCCGCTGTTCGTGTTCGCCTTGGTGTTGAATGGGTCTGTAAACTGGATCTCTTGGGTCGATGTGGCCATGGTTGACTTCGCGATCCGATGCAGTTCGGGCAATTTGTTTCAATGGTTGTTGATATCGAAAACGAAATCAGTCAACGCGTTAGGCTATACCTTGGTCTTGACAAGTATCCTGTGGTTTGCACGCTGTGGTGGAGATGCTGGATAGTTCGCAATAGATGGTGATGGCTTGTGTTTGAAAGCTCAAAAAAAGTGGCGACAACCAACTTGACCTCTTCTGTTTTTATTTTGTTCTCCCGATCCAGCGGCCCTGATGTGTTGTGATTGGACCAGTCCTGCATGTGATCCCAGCTCATTGTTTAGTTGAAAATCTACAAAATCTGGCTTACCTATGCTCGCTTCGCTCAAGCGGTATCATCTCAACACCACTCAACTATCAAGCCTGTGGTCCGCGAGGCATCCGACACACTGTCCCGCTCCTTACCGCCCGTTCCGTCCATTGCCTGCATTGACGGGACAATGCAAACCCTTCACGGCAGAAAGGAACCCTTGAATACAGACCTACTTGATTTTTTCTGACTGAATCAGAGCGTCTTACGACGTTTTCAGAAGTCATTCGAATACAAGCCTACTCGGTTTTCCTGACTAAATCAGAATATTTCACAACGTTTTCAGGACTTATTCAGGGGAACCCAGGTGATTTCTAGATTCGAGCACTTTCGGTAGTTCCTCAATGATAGTCAATCAAAGATGCCGACATAGTGGTATCTCATACATCACATATCTGCAGGAGTCGAGATAATTCATAACAAAACGGAACCTTTATACCGGCACATCGCCTCCGCTGTATTCCAAGTCCTCAGTTTCCGAGTATACCCCCCAGCTTGTGTGACTGGGATACTTCACCGTTTTATTTCTATTACCCCAAACAGCTGACAGAACAGAGCTCAGATGAAATCCGCTGCCTTCTGGCCCAAGCTCTTGGTCTTTGATAGGTCCGTTTTTCATACAACGAGGATGTGATATAATATTGGAGTAAGTATTTCAAGTTGTGGCAGGCACTCTCCAGTTTATTGTTTCAAGTCCCAACTGGTCGGAGAATGTGGTGATTCGAACTTTAAACGTCCCATTCTTTTCCAACGGATTGTTCCTCGTGTAATGCCGTGGGGAACTCGAGTCGTCTTTCTGAATACTTTCGAAGCTACGACGGAGCTACGTGAACAAAAGTCGACGGTATACTCAAGCAGGTTTTGTGTTATTGGCTCCCTGACTTGCGAGGATCTACTGAGATGTGAGTCATGGCTGTGCGTTTTTACACGATTCTAATTCATAACGTATCCTCTTCTTTCAGAATTGGGTGAGCGTTGGGTCTGTTAGTATAGCTATAAAGCTGTTGCATGAATATAGACCTAACTTGAGATGTGAGTTATACCTGCGCGTGTACACGATTCTAATACATAACGTATCCTCTTCTTTCAGGTTTGAGCGCTGGGTCTGTTAATATAGCTATAAAGCTGTTGCAGGAATATAGCAACTTCACATCGCTGACTGAGATGTGGGTTATACCTGCGCGTTTACACGATTCTAATACATAACGTATCCTCTTCTTTCAGAGTGTTGACATCGCGAAATGCAGATGGGAATGGGCTTGCATTCTCATGTTCAACCTTATACGGAGCGGAATGGAAGGCTCATCGAAGGCTGTCCACCAACCCCGCACAGTAATCACGTTCATGTAGTGAACTCAAACGATCATGGTCAGCACGAACTCCGAACGCTGAAAGCTTCCTTAGAGATTTTAGCGAAGTGAATTCGATGAACTGTGCCCACAGGATGGCTGGCTCATCCTAGGGTTCGACGTCGGCGCTGTAAAAGACTACTGATACAAGAGAACTTAACGCCGGACGGGCCTTGGATCTACTGCGGCGGCCATGCCTGAGCAGTTCATGGTGGTGAGCCTTTTTCGTTCTGTTTCCGACCTCGCGTTAAATTATATCATATTCAAAGCATAAACCCTCATTACTAGTAGTGACTTTTTTTTGGCCCCAGCCGATACTCATCGGTCTCCGACTTGGATACTCAGATACGTTATCATCAAAAAGCACAGCAAGAGCTCAATCGTATTGTTGGAAATCGGAAACAGGATCCCAGTCTTGTCATAGAGACCCGCCTTACTTTCGTGCAATTGCGACTTATTAGGTAGGTGTATACTCGGTACCTCTGTTATCTTACCGTGTTCTTTTTATCTAGATTGCAGTTTGTCAACCTTCCTCGTAGAGGGCACCAAATTTAATCGCGTCTCTTGGGACAATAGTCGTACTTCTTTCTGCCAGAGCAATGCGTATATCGCATTCCAAATAATTCCAATTATCTCGATCATCATAACAGCCGATGAGCTCGTTATTTCGACTAGTAAAGTACCTGCATAATTGAGGTGTTTCGTAAAGGTGTTCCCTGACGCCTACGATTTCCACTCAACTGAAATTCCGTGCGGTTCGACAGTTGATACGCGACGTCTTAGAGCCCACGATTGGGTTTGGTCATGAAATAGATGTTTACCAGAAATTGCAGCGCGAATGCGTCTATCTCGGTATGCGTTGGATGAAAAGTGGGTCAATCGGCCCCCCCAGTCACTGGGTATAGGAACAGAAGTCAGTTCTCTCTAATGTTTTACTTTACTGTTAGCCTATAAGTATGCCAGTGGTCCATTCTTGGAACCCCGAAAATAGTACTGCCCATCCGAGTGTTCCGTCAAGTTGAATGTTTCCACATAGCGCCTACACGGCCAAACCCTCCCTTCCGGCTCGGGCTGAAAGGTTCCGGATGTCCCGGGGCTAAATATCTTTTGGCGCTGAGCCGCAAAAATTTGAAACCTAGTCTTAAATAGTTAGATACCGCTTAGGACAAACTTTTTTGGTACTACACTGGTCCTACATTGCACAAAGCACTCAGTGCAATACCAACAACTGTGAAAAACCATGTCATATCATGGCGTTTTGCCGCCCAAAGGTTTTGATGACGAAAAAGGCAAGTCCCATCACAATATAAGTTTCCAATGAATTGATACAGAGTGACCTTCAGTCTGGCGCGTTGAATTTGAAGGGAAACAATGGCGCGTATACTGCCTACTTTGCCGACACAGTGTCGGCCAGAGCCTCTATCATGCCAACGATCACAAGAGCTTGGAACCAAGGTCACGGATCCTGGGTGGAAGCAGTGAGTACAGACGTGTTGTTTTATAAAAGGACACTCACCTACTCTCTAAAGACTGCTGGAGGACTTTATGCGCTTCGACGAAGGGGACTTCAAAGGCCTGGTTCCTGATGGAGAGCCCCTTCAAGCCGTGTCGACAGCTGGTGGTGCAGGTGGGTTGCCTGGGAGCAATGTGCTCGCCTTATGTACATAGGTTAACTAGTTAAATGCCGGCAGCTGTAACCCGCATATCTTTATTGTAGAATCGTTTCTTTTGTAACGTCGCGTCGTGAAAGCGGTGAGAATTTACCTAGGCTGGTGAGCAATGTGATACGTGAGCTGAACATGTGAGCTTGTGATCTGAACATGTGAATGGTGAGTCACGTATGTTCAACTTCTTTCTCTCAACGTCCATCATCCCTGCACCAACGCTTATCGTCAATTTGTCGGCGCTCAGACATACGCATGAGAGTCGCCTGAATCACACTCAATATCGCAAGTACAAAATCAAGCAACATTCTTCAATAATCAGCGTCTGTAGCTTCAAGGCAAGGCGGAATCTCAAACATTCTTCAAGAATCAGCGGTCTTAGCTTCATGGCAAAGCAGAAGCTCAGACTTTATTGAAAATGAAGCAACTGCAACGCTCTTCAAGTTTAATTCTGATATCTATCCAGCCAACTTCAATCTGAAGATCAACGCTCAAAGTTACCTCTGTTTGTCTGCACACCTCTAGTTGTGCTATCTCAAGATCAAGGCCTTCATCTGCTTTTGCTGCGCTACAGTTATCGATGCGGTTTGTTTTTTTTTTCATTATGTTCTCACATCTCTCACTCTTGGTTTTCTAACAGCTCTCCTGCAGTACGAGTTTCCAACGGTATGTTTGCATTTCTCCTCAGAAATCATTACTTGCTTATTGTTGAATCTAGGGGAACGATTGGTTTACGTGGGTATACAGAGTAGGCAGATAGCGACGTGCAACGTGTAGTAACAGTAGCTAGAAATATAAAGCATTTTTGGAATGAAAACGAAAACGAAACAGGGAAGAACCGGAAGAGCTAATAGAGCCGGAACAACCAGGGTGAGGCGGTGCACAGTCATCCCAAGCACAACGCTCAATTAATACCGAGCATAAGCCTCTTGCACCTGAGCTTAATTTTCGTTGATCACAGCTGAGGGCCAAATTACGGTTTTTAGACCTAGCTTCGGTTATTTGGTACTTGGGATCAACAGGGCTGGGCTAGCCTCAGTCGGATAGATTGTCACGGCAGTGTATGTATTTAGTAGTGTGTGAATTTTCGTAGAAAATGCCGGCCGCTTCGGCTTGAATTTGACGTCATCGGCTTTCTTTCGAACAACGATGCTGGAAGCCAAAATTCTCTATGACTGTACGTGGACTACTTTTTTTCTCCGCTTGGAGATGCGTAAACCTTCAGTAGCTTGTCGAAAATGGTTCACACTTGTTAGTCTTATCACTTGCCCCGTGCTTTTCGTGATAAATGCGCCGTTTGGGCGGTTTGCTCAAACTGGAAAGAGCATCTTCATCTTGGATGGTGTGTAGTAAAGATCTTGTTTCAAGTTACTAAACTTACACTAGGCTTATAGGTAAAAAGTCCTGGATGGTGATGGAAATAGTGTCTCCGCTGATGTTCACCTTTTGTTTCGTTACTTCGCCGCTTTCCCCGGCCCGTGGATACAAACCTTCTCTTGCACAGTATATTCTAGCTGGGGCCTATTTAGCACACTATGCCAATCGTGCAGTTATATCTCCACTTCGTACACCGTCACGCTCCACGTCCCACGTCATCGTTCCTATCTCTGGAGTACTGTTCAATATCTTGAATGGATCTCTTATGGGAACATATCTCTCTTCTCCACCTGCTTCGGCGTACCTTTCTCACTCTCGCCCATCTTTCTATATCGGACTAGTTCTCTGGGTCTTGGGCTTTGCTGGAAACATTATTCACGACGAGATTCTCTTAAACATCCGGCGCAAAGCAAAATCAAAAGCTGATGGCAAAATTTCCAAAAACCGCAACACTGCAGACGGGAAAATGGACCCGGCCAAGAGCACATCTGAGCATTATGCCATTCCATACGGCTTACTGTACAAGTATGTCTCCTATCCGAATTATTTCTGCGAATGGATAGAATGGGCCGGATTCGCTCTTGCGGCGTCCCCCATTCCATTCTCTGTATTGCCGAGTTCAGCAACGGTTACCAATGCCGAGTTCATAAGGACTCTATCATCTCCACCTGCTATTTCAGCATTCATTCGTGCTCCGTCTTCATCATTTGCGCCGAGCCTAACTCCTCCATGGATCTTTCTTCTAAACGAACTTGTTTTGATGCTCCCCCGAGCATACAAAGGACATCAGTGGTATAAACAAAGATTTGGTGAATCATATCCGAAGGACAGAAAGGTCGTGGTACCTTTTGTATTATAAGCTGGAGTACAGACCAGTTGTTTCAACTGTACGCATTCGGATATTCGAAACATGTGCCTTTGTTGACGGTCGCGAAAGGGTAGATTTCAATACATTTCTTATTAGAAGGTCGTTCGGACTTGAGCTCGAAGAATCATAATTCCTTGATCAATTGTCTATCTCCATCTTCGATGATGTTGACATTCTTTGTTCTGGGTTTCTATGTATGAGAGTGCCAGATTAACTTAATCTGGATCTTCTAGTGAACAACTTGCATCCCGTGGGCTATCAAAGGCCGAGGTATAGCCTCGATTGAGCTGGCCATTGAAGCACAACCAACCTCTATTGGTTCATGCACTTTTAGGTTAGAGTCAGTATGACCAGACTCCTCTGTACTCACGACGCTGACCCCTCCCACCGTCATAAAAGCTCTGTTTCAAGTATCCGCTCGTCTTGAAACCCATCATTCTCTGACTAGATCTAAACGTCTTCGGGCTTCGAAAATGCAATTGAACTATGGGGACTCGTTTTTACCTCCCTCCAACCATACCGGTATCGTGTCATTGCCGTAGACCAGTGCTCTACGCGGGTATCTGCTAAGTAATGAAGTATGTATCTATGTATACATCCACATGCTATTCGAATTATATATTCCATCAAGCTATTGTTTTTCTTAAACTCATGTAACTCATGTAAGGCGAGTATGTAACTCCACCTCACCTCTGTATATCTTCGATTTTCCGATTTCAGATTAAGCGCAAGTTCCAGTCTGAGGCCTTCCGAATAAGGCGTCACGGTTGATCTTCTATGGCATCTGAGGGGAACCAATAGGAGAGAACCAATATTCTCTGTAGATCGTTGATGTCCATTGTGATGACAGTTTGAACGTTCGCGGTCCACTCCAACTATCGTCTTATGGGGTTTAAATCGCACACTTGACACAACACCTCTACACTGAGATTAAATGACGAGGAACTCGCGGAGAGCCGCTAATCCGCATTTTATTATACGTTATACGCTGAACGCTGAATATCGTCTTTGTGTTCAATAACAAATCGTAAAAATATCTTCAAATTCATACCCGCCAGCTTCGGGAATGATTCGAGAAATGATGATTCGCGTTAAATAATGAGTATACCCCTTCCTTCCTATTCGGGTAGATCCTTTATCCGTATTAGTGATGAACTGTGATTTTCCTCAGGGACACGGCCAGGTGTAACTTGTGTAACTGACCTAGTCGGCATATCTTGTAGATCACTTGTCAAGTGTCACTGAATCCACATACCCCTCTATCTGACTGTTGACAAGCTACTTAAATACTTCTGAACCCAATTTATATGTTTTTCTTCCACACCAAAACCTGCTTGTTCAGACGATTTCCGTGCGTCCCTTCGCAGACATTTTCTGCCTTCGTTGACGTCTATACAACAGATTCATTCGTAAATCATGCCCGTCGGCGAAGATCACGTCATGTGTGGGGAAACTTGGAGCTCTCTCACCGTGCGGCTAGCTACTGAGAATGAACTCGGCGAGAAATTGCCGTACAACACCACGAAACCTTGCAGCACCATGTCCAGCAGCGGTGTACTTCAATGCCCCTTGTGCCTTCGCTTTTCCTCTGTCAAAAAATTCGGTCGCTGCATTGGAGCACCCACGGCAGAATTTCCGTTGTTGGAGACTCAAGGAGGGATGAATACGAGAAAGCGAAAACGCACAGAGTCAAGAGCAGCGCACGAAGTGGCTCTAGCTCCTTGTCATGACTGCTTAGATAATCTCGGTGAAGATGAAGGAGCTACCTGGGGGAGATGTGATAACGCGGATTGTTGGTCGAGAAGGGGCGAATCATCTTCGAAATCGGGCTGGGCTTCCTTAGACGACGCGAGGAACATCGATCGCGATGGAGACTACTCGGATAAACACAGCTGCTTTGATTCCATTTTGGGAATGCCTACATCTAAAAACCCGATATCACTCCATCCTAGGAACCTACACTTGGACTCGGTCAATGGCGTAGACTCACTGGGGCTCGGTCTAGTTTGTCCAAAATGCACCCCCGAAGGCGGACTGGGCTGCTCCCATAAATGGATTTGCGACATATGCGCGTTTTGGGACAAACACCCTCTGGTATGGGAATGTCCTGGGTGTTTGAACGACTATTGCGATGAGTGCGAAGACGCTTATTTGGGGGACTCTGTGGAGTTGGAGCGATGCGTAGAGTGTGGAAGAAGAGATCTGTGTGGGGCATGTAGGAGAGGTACCTCGAACTCGAATTCCCCTGTGGACTATCATTCGTGCAGTCCACCTTTTGAGTTAAAAACACCCACTCGACGCCAGCTTACTTGGAGGTGCCGGTTGTGTAGCCTGCCAGTATGCAAGGGTTGTGTTCCCTCTGCAAATTCTATCCATGAATGTCGAAATTGCAATTCACAGCTGTGTAGAGGGTGTAGGAGTGTATTGGCATGCCAAAGCTGTGGCGAAGATATGTGCCAACTATGCTTAGGAGAATCTCTGGTAATGCTTTGTCGAAAATGCGAAGATGTTTGTTGAAATAGTGTAATAACAAGACTAGTTTTGGTCGCATAAGTGTAGAACATGATTCCAGTACTGTATTTTAAAATTTAAACAAATATACTTTTTAACTGAATTGAAGTATCATTTGGTGGTTCAAGCGCAAAACGCAGGTGTTCAGTCCGGAAGTTTTTCGGTCAAAGTAGGCAGAGGAACTAATATACAGCTGTTTACCACACCCAGCCTCACCCAGCTCTCTGTACATGTCCAACGTCATCGAGTCATCAGTAGCCGATTAGGGGCAGCCTTGCATGATTGCATCGGGATGTTGTAACTTTGAAGAGCCAGAAAAACTAGTAAAAGTAGATATCACGGAATATCGGGTGGGGATTCCGGTTCCGGGAGCATGTGGGGTGGGCAAACGGCTCGGTCCCAGGTAGAAACACTGAAGAGCGGGGGAGCGACACATGGCGCATCGACAAAAGAGGAAATCAGCGCTTACTAAGCGCTTAGCATCCATAAAAATCATCTTTGATCTCTCACTGTAACTCTGCAACTTCAACTTGTGGGAGTGAGCAATCATATACATAGCTGCCTTCTCTCTCGCTCGGTACCTATAAAATGGACGCTGCCCTCTGTCGAAAGCTAAAATGAACGTTGTCTCTCCCAAAACTGAATCTCTTCTGGAACTTCTGGAAGCGTATCGTGTTACTACGTCCACTCTCGCAGCGATTTACCAAAAACTTGTTGCAGCTCCGAATGCTATTTATACTCTTAACTTTTTGTGGTTTCGAAATGATACGGTGCAGGGTGTCGGTGCTGTAAAGGAGAAGTATGAGCAATTCGTTGGCAAAAGTTAACAGCTGGTCTCGAACTCTCGAGCAAGAACAAATGATGGTATGGATCTTTCTCCGAGCTATTCAATTTTATAATACATCTCCCAATTACAGCGTTACCGCAATAGCCTTGACTTTTTGTCCCGAGGTTCACCCTTACCGATCTTTCTCGTCGATCGAAGCAGAACTTTAAGTCCCTCTCGTTCGAAAGTATCGACACAAAGTTATAGGATGCAAGTCGTTTATGCGATGCGATGGAACATGTAGAGTAAGCTCATTCCAGATTATCCTGATGGATTCAACTGATTTCATTTGTTGCTCCCTAGAATCCAATTAATGGTGGTACGTCAATAACCGCTGTTCTTCAAACTACATTTTCTTCACTCTCTAGTCCTTTTACTCGCCCTTTAGATGTCCTTTCTTACCTTCACGGCTGATTCTACGTTAACTGCTTTGGAGTAACCCAAGTCTATTTATGCGCGCTCATGGAGTCCATGGCCAAATGTCCAGGAATCAGTATCAGTTCCATATGTGCCACGAAGGGCGGTGCTGATTTGATTGAGGACGCTTCTGAGGCAGTCGACGTGCTCGAAGAGGAAACCGGCGAACATTCGAGCACAGTCGCTTGTACACCAACGGTGACGACGCAACTGTCAATCTCCTCCACAGAGCTTTGATTCCCCTCACTTCACTCTCGAACTCAACGGTTCCCTCCTTCCGATGTTTACGCTGGTACCAGAGTATATTATATGCTAACTTCTGGCAAACAGATCGTGAAGATACAGTCTGTCAAGGTATCACGAACAACCGGTGACTTTTCTGAACCCGATGCCCCTGTTTGATTGGGAGGAGGATTTTTGGACGGCTCTTATCTTTCTCTCCTTGCAACTAAACTCTTATTTCCGACGGTGAAGATGGAAAGTATAGCTTTTCTCCTCCCGGAGATTCTTTCGTTTGCCCAAAATTAATAATTGATGGGCTATCCTTAAGGCAGATGTGACTCGGCTGGGAATGGCATACGGGCTGATCAGTAAAGGGGACCAATTTCCGGCCAAGCACAAGGATCATGAAGACCAGTTTGGACCTTCATTTTTAGTCGGGCCCCTTGATTTGTTTGTCTAGTTCTTCTGAGCTCTTCAAGCGGCGGCGGCGGCCCATGCGGGCTCACAATGGTTTCTATCATAAGACCAAGTCGGTGCCAGAGAACGGAAAGAATCAACTCCAGATCTAAGTCTAGTTTCGAAACTACCTCTCAGCAACCTTGCGCACCTGTGAATAGCTCCGAATTCGTGAACTACTCTTGTTTGACTTATTTCGGCTCATGCCCGTCAGCGTCTTCACAAAGTGGTTATATTACATCCAATACCTCTCCGATGTCCAGCGTATCGTTGCCAGATTACAACGCTTCAGCGGAGCCTTTTCCGTATCTGACTCTGCTCAACCTTTTTGCAGTTACGCTTTCAAAGGGGAAGAAACTTTGAAAATATCCATCAAATTGTGCTTATGCGCGAGGCCGAGAATGATGAAGGTTACCAAGTTTATCGCTAGTAGACTTGCCGATGTCAACCTCGTTGGTTCGAACGCCTCCATGTCGCTGAGAAGACCATGCTATCTTGTCAACCTGCTCTGACGGCTCAAATGGTTAGGGCTTGGAGGGCTTGGAGGTAACCCAACCCCTCAGGGACAAAGAGCCTGAAGTTCTCGACGTTTGGGAACATCGAACTGCAATTATTTTTTGTCTCTTTATAAAATCATCGAACGCTCAATATGTACTTGCAACTTTTTCCCTGTATCCTCCTTTGCCTTAAAATCCCAGCAAACATCACTACCATAACTCAAGAAGGGAGGCATTGAGAGTAGTATATACTACTAGCGATGCAAGTTGAACCGGAGGTGCAGACAGTGGGTCCAGTCCAGCTGATACCACCACTAGGATATAGAAGATTAGCAAGCAAAGACAATGTAATCCCAATAAGACGACAAACCATTGGCCGTAAATGGACTGGGTAGAACCGGTTGGTGCAGAACCTGCAGGGGAGGTTGGAGTTGTAGGTGGGCAGTGCCACCTGGGGCTGCACCCTGGTTAGCACAACCAACACCATCGGGCCAAAGCCCTGCTGTGGAGTTGATGCACGCTCCTTCCCAAAGCTGGGGTCCATCTGAACCCACCCACAAACTACAGTCCACTTCGGAGAAAGTTCCAAGAAGCGCATTGTGTCCTCCCGAGAAGAAAGCTTGTGCTGCTCCATTGTCCAGACAAAGATCGAAACTAGTAAAACCATTGTGCCGATCGTGAGGTATTTTGTTAAGACTGTATTACTCACTGGAATTCCCGTTCCAAATGAGTTAATAGGTTCAGACACTGTTTGTCCGCACCACTGCTATAGGAAGATCAGCTTTCTTCTTCGAAGTCTTTCTATTTGACTTACTTCATTTCCTTGTACGGGACACATGTCGGTAACCTGAGCGCATTTTAGCGAATCATTACATACATGCTTCATTGTGACGATTGCCAACTGACCTGCACAATAATAGTATTGAAAGGCCCTTTATTGGCAGGATCATATGGATCCGATGTTCCCGTCAGGGAGAAACAGCGACCTTTCGAAATAAGAAATTGAAGGACAGGAGATATACAATCGTGCGTGAAAGACTAACCACATGCACCGCCTGCTCCAATGCCAGGGACCGAACCAAAAGCCAGTTGATTTATGGCTGCCGTGAAGCCTGAGCCCACCACCCCGCAACCTAAGCTCAATGATAGTTAGTAGGGGGTTAGGCTAGAGGAAGACGAAACTAACCAGGATCTTGACATCCGCCATATTCCGTGAATGAGGTATTTCCCTTCGGGAGTTGCAAGTACTGAGCACTAACGACGTTTAAGGTGGCTATAAAACTTAGGTAGATGAGGAACTTCATAGTGGGTTGGATAATCGATGGTAGTCTATGGCAGTTCTGCCTAGGTTTTATCCACAGTATTCAATCTTCGCCTATTCTTCGGTTATTTTTTGTCAACCGCTCGCGCGTAAGCTCTTCCTTGAAATAGCTCGAACATCCACGCTGTCGATCCTTAGGGCTCTCGCGGGCTTTATGTAAATTAAAGAGCAGCTTAGATTCAAAGTACCATGGTGAACTCTTTCACATCTTTCGTCCAATCCTTCAGGTTTTCGTAGTAAGCTCTTGTCTCAGCCTGGAGAATATATGTACCTACTTCGGTGCGGACTCGGAACTCATAGCCATCTCTAAGGACATCTAAGTCCCAATCTCACGCGCAACATCTAATAGGGAAGTCCGAGCAACTTTTATTGAATGGAGCATTGACTCTGGCAGTGGTTGTTGCTCCTGTGCACAAGACTTTGTACTATATTATACTTTATTCTGCCCCCACGCGACCAGCAACGCCAAGTTCTAAAATCAATGCCGCTAATACAAGCGTAAGCCTAAAGCAGTCTCCTGCTAGCGAAGTTTCTTAATTCCCAACGTCAGCCCCATAGAGGGAACTGCTTTAGGCCTGATAGTACAGGCGGTACCCATCGAGCCCGCCCACTTACGACTGCATTGCCATTGAATGTTCTAGCGAGAGTGGATTGCACAGAAGGGAGGAAACCACCCGCCCTGCCAATTTCTACGCAATTATCAAAGCACTGAAACTCGGTTCCGAAGGAGTTGATTGGGTCGACCGCTGTTTGTCCATTCCGTAGACCCCAATCGCTCTCGACGTTTTTAGCTACACGGCATATATCCGAGATCTTGTAAGAGAAACACACGGCTAATCTTCGGACAGCCTAGGAAAGAAATAGCATACTTTTACACCATCGAACTAATATACGGAGGTGAGTGAAGGTCAGCTGTTGTAGTGAGCACAGATAGCGTCTTGTCGAAACGCAGGAACTAAACCGAAATCAACTGATTCATGGCTGTAGCAACTGGAATATAGAGTATCGTCAGCACTGCATCGGACGCATAAAATCCGGACGATACTTATCAGGGTAGGGTTGTGTATACTGGCGCGGTCCTGGCATTAACTGAATCCGTCTGTTGGATAAAGGATGGATATTTCCTGAAGGCAGCTAAACGAGGAGATTGAATTGACACAAACAACTCAGATAAGAAATACTATGTATAGACTCGGCCACCCTCACGGCCAGCTGCCTCCCAAGAAAAAGGCCTTCGTCTTCGACTCGGTACTATGCGAGGCTTTCACCAGATCCTGACTCTAGTTCGCAAACAAAACCGAGGTGGCTCCGGGGCCTGACAGGAAAACACCGAAGCTAGAAAGGCTCCTGCGTCCCATTCAGTATTCCAATATAAAACAGTTTGGCCAGAGTGACGAGGTGGCGGTACTGAATCGAAGTCTGATGCAATGCTTTGCCCTCACTGATACGGTTGTTTGAAACGGAATGCCTTTAACAAAGAAGAAAGAAAACGGTTTACAAAAAATTGTTACATATAGTCGAGGTAAAGTTTACTTTTTACTTACTCTGTCCCAATATAACGCTGACGCCTTCCTTCAACAGGCGCAGTCTTTCTACACTACTGTCCGCATCTCCAAGGTTGAGTTGACTGTGAATCCACACTTCAGCCTTTTCCCTCATACTCAGCGTCTCCACTTTCCGTTCTTCGTCACCTTCAGCATACTTTTCCATCCAAATAACCGCGAGCAACGTAGCACCAACATCTCGATTCGTTACTCCAAAGATTATTTTCAACATAACGAGCGAAATCTTCCACATTAAGAGAAAGACTTGCTTCGAGCCCGTTCTCAAGGAGTTTTAGAAGCTCGCTACTGAGCTGGAAACCTCCATGCCATTGTTGGTGTCTACTGACGGCAACAAGGAGAGAGCCAGAAGACATCGCCAGCATAGTGGTTGCGTATGGGATAGTACTCTGAGGCATCGCAGATAAAACAGATGATCCACCAACGCTACTTACCGAACCATTGACCAGCAATCAGCCCAAAATTTTACTGCCTCCTCTGGAAGCGAGCCCGACCAAGAATCAGCTATAGCCGTCTCAGGATCGTATGGAGACGAAACCGATTTGTCAGTAGCGAGGAATTGCGATGACACAGGGGAGAGAGCATCATAGAGCCTAGATGGCGATGCTAGCTCCGCCTGGGAATCACCGAAAGCACGACTCAGTCTGCGACCTGCCTTGCGGTCGAGTGGACGAGCAGAAAGCGTCGAATGAGAATGGCGAGCAGAACGTATCGAGCTAAAGTCAGGACGTGGACGCGGATGCGTGCGTTCGAGAAGGCCGCATTTGTTGCAGACAATTTCCCCAGGATTCAGCGTACTGCAGCGCCACGAGGGCGACTCTGCCGTTAGGCAGTTGAAGCAGCGACGGCGGTGGTATTGCGTTTCCTTGCTCGCGGCATCGTCCGTGTACTGGATCGAAGCGGGGCAGGCAGCTGGAAGCATGGCCATAGGGGTTGGGTCGGGTAGAGATGCTGCTTTTGCGGCTGACACTGTTGCAGCTGCAGGTAGTACGGCGATGGCGCCATCCACAGAGTAGACATCTGCATAGCAGGTGACGGGATTCCGGGCACTCGAGATTGAGGAATCAAGGCTCCCAAGACTGGAACTCGCGGTGTCTGCACTCTCTGAGATTGACTGGAGTAATCCACCGCGACAAAGCTTGTATATCGACTCGCGAGATTATACTGCGTTCCTAGACGAATGATATCCTTTTCAAGATATGCCGCTTTGAGCCTCTAATTTATCTGTGTGATCGCCCTGTTCACCAGGAGTGGGCGTGAATAAAGCAGAAACCGAAGGAGGGAATGAATGTTTCCCTTGTTCCCGATCCCGGATGAGTGCTTTTGCGGCGGAGGAGTGTGGATGAAAGGGTATTCGTTGATAAAAGATGTGGTTGGGTTGGATATTGATACTGACGAAGACAGTGATCTGGATACCGGTACGACGAGCTGTACATGGTCTCCAGTAGAGTCACGATGCCATTGATCTTGATTTCTTTGACCACCCTATCGAAAGGCTCTTCGCTTTTGGGAGTACGGATGATAGCGTATATCTGCGTTCTGGTTCCGGGGAGGATACTGGGTATCTCTGCTGAGGTGATTGTTGGATAAGAGGCGAGGGAGGAAGAGTCGGATTAGGTTTTGGTGGTGGGCCGGTAGAAAGTTTGATTATCCATATCAGAATCGGGATCAAAGAGATTGATAAGGCCTGCTGCGAGTTTGGGTGAAGCCGCAGACGATGATGTTTTCGACCAATTCAAAATCGTCATCTATATCTACCAAATTCCCGTCTCGTTCTTCACTCCCCACACCCCACTCGACCTCAACATTCACTTCCGGAGTCCTCGCGGCCCTAACCAAATCTCGCACATTTGCCTGCAATCGGTTCTCCTCCTTTAACATACGCTGCTATTCCATTTCCTGCGCGTGCGATACTATCGCACGTATCACTCGAAGCACCTGAACCAATTCCCAGTGTGAACACGCGAATGAAAGGACCTGGCATTATCTGTTCAGGCAAGGCCAGACGTGCGGAAAGAGTGTATTCGACGCAAGTAGATACGTCCCATGCGCTACCTTCTGTGAGAAGGAAGACAGCGACTGGACGTTGAAGAGGCTTTGGAAAAGAGTCATACACAAATTGTAGCCCAGATGCAATTTCAGTTCCATGATAGTTGGCTTGCATGGAGCTAAAACAATAGCGTCAAGCGAGAAGAACAATATTGAATGAACTACGCACTCAATGTGGTTAGTCCGCTTCGTCCAACGTTGACTGGGAATAGAGGCGACTAGAATCCCACAGGCTTACTTGCAGTCGTTCCGAATGAGAAAATGTTGAAAAGTCGTTCCAGAAGTTGGTAAGCCTCGAAGCAGCACAATCAATGCCTCACGAACGAGTTGCATTTTTGTCCCATGCATACTTCCACTCCGGTCTACAAGGAATACATATTCCATTCCGCCTTGAATGTCTGGAAGATTGAACTTTGGACAAATGTAAGGGCCACAGCGGTAGTTTCATGATTAAGGCTAGAGTGAGGTTCGATGAAGCATCGAGGGGCGTCGAGGCCAGCAGCAGTTATGACGAGCACGATATCTCGGTAAGGAAGCCTGTGTGATCTGTCAGAGACACGCTGGCGAAATTGTGTTGGGGTTTCCTTGAGGTATAATGCCGTCTGGGGGCCCCTAGTTTCAAGGGAAATGGGATGACAGATGGGCACGATATACTTCTGATAAACACCTGCTTGTTGAATAACAAAGTGCATTTGAAACGGTTGTTGCGTAGTTCTGCCAACCGCAGTATTGATTGTAGGAGCAAACCCATATCGCTGAGCATACGTTCGAGGAAAGATGAACTTGATTTGATCATTCTTTTCATCGTCCATAAGAGTTGTAACAATATCGCAAGTTGATGGTCACTGTTTCCGCCAGGAGGACATTCCCAAACACTGACGGAAAAAACTATAGAGGGAGGGTTAGTAGACTCTTTAATCAACAAGTTGTACGCTTACTATCACCGGTTTCTTGTTGTCCCAAACCAGCTGTATATCCTTCTGACACAGCACTGCCATACTCCCGCTTTGCTTCCTCCTTTTCCTTCGCCACACCCTCAACTTTACTTCCATCTCCTCTGACCATCTCAAATCCACACACAACAGCATCTGCGATCAGCGGAAACGTGTACACTCCCAAAGCCCCAGACGGTGCATGAACATTGATAAAATTCTGAGACAATGTCACAAATGCATGAACGTCAGTGATCGAGGCTTGGGCAGAGCATCCATCGAGGACAAGGTCGATTTCCAGTATTGGAGTCATAGAAACGACAGCCGGTGTTGTTACTGGGGTGGAGAAGGGGCATGGTAGGTTAGTTCTAAGAATAAAACGCATAAAAGAACCTCGTACAGCTTTATACCCTCACGCTGACAACCTTCGGCACCACAACCTTAGTCTTTCCGCTTCTCGAGACTCAAAAAGGAGAAGTTTCTCCGAAGGTAGTTACTGCAGGTTACTGCCGAGATCTGCATTGTATATGGATGAAAGCCACAGAGATATTATTGGCAGTGGGTTGACAGGCGCAAAGGAAAAGGCAGTTAAGCGCCGAAACGACCACGTGCTTGCTCTCGAAGGATCATTCCCAGTGAAAAGCCGCACTGGCTGATCTGGCATATCTGAGCCAATCCGTGTCTATCTGTGCGCAGCTGGCCAAATGGAGGGCGATTTCTTTTTCAATTCAATCCGGAATCTATTGGTGGAAAGTCCATTCAAAACAGTCTCCAAGTTCGAGTTTGCAACTCAAGTCAACTGAACACGCAGCCAGCACGCAGCCATACTTTGAGTTTGGCGCTCGGACTTCAAACATTTTTTTTTCTTTGTCGCGGCTGAGCGGCTTTACATGTGACATGATAAAGTTGAAAAGTTTTTTACATCGCTCTTTCGTTCGCTCTTTCTCTTCCTGTTTACCATCATCTTCAGGTTGTCTGTTCTCAAGATGTATTATTCAACAACTCCTCAACCCTCTTTGGACTGTATCAACTTAAGAACGGATTCATTGAGCTCGGTCATTCCTAAGGTGAGCTATCTCAGCCTTTTCTTCAACGAATAGTTTATTGACCTATCTTTTTAATTAGCCTTGTTGGCCTGTTGACGTCGTTTTACGCTAGTATACCGTAGTGTGCCACGCCTAGTGCTTTCATTGATCCCTTTCCAAGGTGAGCTATGTCAAGTTTTTTTTGAGCTCGTTAATTGACCAATCTTTCTACTTCTCGTGCTTGGGCAAGGTGGCCTCGTTTTTAAATATCCATATCAATACTTTACCACACTGCGCTCTGTTACATACAAGTGCTTCTCAGTAGTCAGTTCAATGTATATATAGTTTGTATGTAGTATTAGAGTAGTTTATAATGCAATCTAATTTTCTCAGACCATCCCGGACCGTACCATTCAATCACAGTTTTGAATAATGGACCTAGTTCTGAAGTGAAGGACAGAAGAACCCAGATGACTATAGTTCACCGTGGTTGAACACAGATTATCCCAGAGGAACTCAGTTATATACAAAACTGATTTTCATTCCCTGTGCAGTTCTTGTCAGATAAACCCAGACAAGAACATACTGTATGGCATATATCTGTAAATTTCTGGAAAACAGTTGATCTCGGTTGATCACCGTTAGATCACAGCTCCCAACATATCATCTCGGCCCTTCCCAGTGCGGGTTTTCACTGGGGATCATTGCCTACTGCGAACGAGTATTCTCTTCGCAAAAGACAGCTAGCTAGGCTGTCTCGAGTCAGATTGTAAACTTAAGCTCGGGTTCCGGTCCTCGGACGTTGCGTTCACATGATTTCAGCATCTCCAGTCTTATAATTACATGCAAGAAAGTACCGCCTACTAGCGTAATCAGTACCAGCCCAATGCTGCCCAATGGCATACAGTACGTCGGTAGCAGTCAAGAAAACATCATCAATTCTAGCCTATGGCATAGGCAGCCTCAACCCCTCAAAGCCGTACTATTGGAGTGTATTCCCTTCCTGATGACTTCTAAAAAACTCCTGAGCTTGATCCCAATGCGGCTGGTAGTATTCTGCCAGTGAGTACCCTTGATCCTGAGATACCTAAGATAGTACCACTCACGAAATGATTCCCGCCGTCGATGTCAATAAACTTTATATTCCGGCCTTGCCTTAGAGAATCTTTCGCATTATCATAATATCTCCTCTTTGTTTCCATTTCCGCCCATGCACACGACCAATTGGTTCTTGTAACTCCGAGATATGTTACCTTGGCATCCGGGAACCAGTGTTGTACGGATTCCTCGTCGAACAGAGCTTGGTGGGCAGATACACCGATAGGTTGCTGCATATCGGACATGAACCTATGCCTGGCCTATTAGTCCTCGAATTGATGACTACCAGTGCGAAAATAGCTAATGTGCACTGACATCGAAATATCCGACCTCGCATTGTTCCCTTCGATGCCTTTCGCTATTTCCTCCTCCGTCCATGAAGATACTGAAGTCGTCTCCGTCTTAGGACGTCCGTCGAGATCATACATACTGGCCGTATAGGGCAAACATCTACTCTGTGGGTCATAACATGGATGATCATAATATGAACTAGCCCAATCCGAGAAGATTTGAGGAATATTTTCAGGGGGGATTGTTGAATCTGCCCATGGGAGGTAGTTTGGATTATCCAACGGACAGGATATCCGAAGGCGACATGAGGTGGGTCTAAAAATCAATATCAAGATAAGTAGAATCTCAAAACTATTTTTTGGTAATGAGGAATAATAACCGTAAATGATGAAGTCGCCGATGTACTCTTGGAGTAAATCGTAATGCTTGTCAGAGATCATAGGGTTCTTCACCACGCCAAACAGCGACAGCACCGTCGCGCACCCGAAAGACCATCCCATAATCGCCACTCCACCCCGGCCTTTGAGATCCAATCCTTCAGAATGAGACTCCGTCGAATGAGTCAATCTCGGAATCCCCTCATTTTGGATAAGCATAACCACAAACTCCGCCAGTTGTGCACTTAACCGCTCCCAGAATACATTTTTTGCTTTCTGAGATCTCCTCTAACTCGGTGAGACTGTAAGGTGTCGAGCCAACATAGTCTCTCCGGTGGAGAAGGACAGTACGTAGGTTCAGGGCGTGAGCGTAAGAGTGTAACTTATGGAATTGATCTACGAGGTGCCGTCCTGGGAGTAAGCCACGAGAGCGAAAATTGATAATTTCAAGCTACACACAGGCATTGAATGCTGTACCATGTACCACAAGAAGTGTGGTATAATCTCTGGAGTTGGGTGGGGCACCGCTATCGGTGAAGGACAGCTCGATCCCTCTGGAGAGGGAGTACGTTTGGATCGGATGGGACATGATTGATGATTCATTTTTCAAGAAGGGAGTTATATAGAGGGAATGTCACGAAATTCTCCGCGGCTGGGATCCTACTAGTACCTTGAGGCTAGGGAACACATCGCGATGGTGTACAGATCATGATAAAAGAAGGTCACGCTGCATATGAAAACAAGGACAGTTTCTTCTCAAGAATCTCAACACGAAACTTAATAGAGTCCAGGTACAGTGAAGGCAGGGATAGAAGGGCGAAATGGCAAGTGACAAGATCGCATTATGACTCTGATTTAACTGTTAAACTTGCTGTATTGCCGAATATATTGGTGAGAAATCCATACAAAGTTCGAGCATGCGACTTTCTAAGTTTTCCTTCCTTCCTTCCTTTGTGTTTGGCTTCGAATTCATACTGAGGCTAATACTGACTGACACCGTGCGGTTCAACATGTGACATTATAAGTTTCGAATTTTTTAATTTTAATTTTTACTTCACTACTTACTCTTTCCTTCTCTTCTTGTTTCTGCTCTGTTTATTATTAAGATACACCCTCAAAGCTTCAGCAACTTCTCAATCCACTTCAAACTAGAACTAGAGAATGAATTAATTGGGCTGGGCCATTCCTAAGGTGAGGTTAAAGGATACACCAGAATCGAGGGAAACAAAAAAGTCTGTGAGCTACTTGGTGGGCTAGCAAATCAACGACAAGGAAAGTTACACCCAATGGGATTGAAGTAAAACTGTCAAAAGTGACACAGTCCTTAGCATATAAGGCCATCTGAAGAAGGAAGATGCAAACTAGTAACACATACCAGGACCGTATGGATCAAAGTTGAGTGACAAAAATAAATCTAGGTAGAGTGCAAGCATGCATTGGAGTGGGCCAGAGTGGTCTGCTGAGGATACAGCGAGCGGGAACTGGGCTCGTAGTGACTAGAACATGACTGTATATCCTGAGATCTACTGATGATAACGGATCTACTACGAGATGATACCACGTGATCAGCTAAGGGCAGGTTTGACCGGAGTACCCTACTCCAGTGGGGCTGATATATGTAGGACAATTCCATCCAATCAGGCCCTGTGGAAGTCAATCAGACACAAGAACTTCAGTAAAAATTTGCAGTACTTTCCCTGGATGGTAATCCACAATGCATACAAGTAGAAGATTCCTGGAATCCTGGGAGACCTCAATTGTGAACATTGGGGAAGGAATATTTGTAAGTCCCTGAGACACTGGAATACATCTTATTTGAATGCTCCTGCCCTGGGCAGAAAGAATTATGGGAGCTTGTGCAAAAGGCACAGGAGTCTGACTCTGAGCCGTGATCTTGGCCGTGATAGTACAATGAACTACAGACTTGGAGGGAAGGCTACAGCTTTATATACTCGCACTGACAACCTTTTGCACCGCAGCCTTAGTCTTTCCACTTATCGGAAGGAGGGATTTCCCCGAAGGTAGCCACTACTAAAATCTCTATTGCATGAAGAGATATAAATGAAAAGATTAAGCACATGAGAGCATAGGAAAGGCAATTAGGCGCCGAAACGGTCATGGCTTGCCTCGAACCTGCAATTTCAATTTGAATCGCCAGATTCACCAGTGCAGTCGTCTCAAAAGGATTTTGAGTCAGATTGCGAACTTAAGTAGGCTTCGGATTTCGGGCATTGCGTTCGGCATGATTTCAGCATCTTCAGTCTTGTAATCAGATGTAAGAAAGTACAGAGCGTAACGAGGAGCGTTTGAGGGGCGTAATCAGTACCAGCCCAATGACATACAGTACGTCGGTCGGTAACAGTAAGTCATAGGAAACATCCTGAATCCTACCCAATGCAGCCTCAGCCCCTCAAAGGAGTGTTATTGGAGCGTATTCCCTTCCTGAGGACTTTCAAAAACTCCTGAGCTTGTTCCCAATGCGGCTGGTAGTATTTGAGTAGGTTATATGATCCAGATGCCTAAGATAGTACCACTCACGAAATGATTCGCCCCGTCGATGTCGATAAATTTTATATCCCGGCCTTGCCTAAGAAAATCCTTCGCATTATAATATCTCCTCTTTGTTTCCATTTCTGCCCATGCACACGTCCAATTGGTTCTTGTAACTCCGAGATAAGTTACCTTGGCATTCGGGAACCAGTGTTGTACGGATTTCTCATCAAACAGAGCTTGGTGGGCAAATACACCGATAGTTTTCTGCATACCGGACATGAACCTATACTTGGCCTGTTAGTCCTCGAATTGATGACTGTACAGGAAAAATTGTTAACGTGCACTGACATCGAAACTTCCGTCTTCGCATTGTTCCCTTCGATGCCTTTCGCGATCTCCTCCTCCGACCATGAAGATACCGAAGTCGTCTCCGCCTTAGGACGTCCGTCGAGATCATATATACTGGCCGTATAGGACAGACATCCACTTTGTGGGTCATAACATGGATGATCATAATATGAACTAACCCAATCCGAGAAGACTTGGGGAATATTTCCAGGGGGATCGTTAAATCTTCCCATGGGACGTAATTTGGACTATCCGATGGGACAGGATATCCGAAGGCGACATGAGGTGGGTCTAGAATCAATATCAAGGTCAGTAGAATCTAGATATTTTTCGCTAATGAGGGAATAATAACCGTAAAGGATGAAATCACCGATGTACTCCTGGAGTAAATCGTAATGCTTGTCAGAGATCATAGGGTTCTTCACCACGCCAAACAGTGACAACACTGTCGCGCATCCAAAAGACCATCCCATAATCGCTACTCCACCCCGACCTTTGAGATCTAATCCTTCGGAGCGGGACTCCGTCGACTGAGTCAATCTTGGAATCCCCTCCTTCTGGATAAGCATAACCACAAACTCCGCCAGTTGTGCACTTAATCGCTCCCAGAATACTTTTTTTGCCTCTGAGATCTCCTCCAGCTCGGTGAGACTGTAAGGTGTCGAGCCAACATAGTCTCTCCGGTGGAGAAGGATAGTACGTAGGTTTAGGGCGTGAGCGTAGGAGTGCAACTTATGGAATTGATCTATGCGCGGCGGTGCCATCTTGGGAATAAGCCATGTGAGCAAGAATCGATAAATTCAGACTACTCACAGGCATTGAATGCTGTACCATGTACAACGAGAAGTGTGGTGTAATCCACGGAATTGGGTGGGGCGCCGCTATCGGTGAAGGACAGCTCGATCCCTCTGGAGAGAGAGTACGTTTGGATTGGATGGGACATTATTGGTGTTTCATTGTTCAAGCAGGGAGTTATATAGAGGGAATGTCACGAGATTCTCCGCTAGGATCCTACCTTACTGGTGAACACATCGCGGTGGTGTACGGATTTATTTATCATGGCAAAAGAAGGTCACGCTGCATATAGGATCTCACGAAAACAGTGACCAAGACTTTCCTCTCAAACATGAAATTTGATAACAAGTAATAGAGTCCAAGCACATAGAAAGGCGAAAGGGAGTGGGGTAACAGTTAAAGTGCTTAGTGACAAGACCGCATTATGACATGTCCACTCCCGCATCGAAAATTCTGACAGAAGGGCAGAGTGGATGATGATAAAGAAACAAAACGAAAGTAACATGTAGTGTAGTAAGGAGTCGCTTCGAACGTCGGGATGAACGAGATTAAGCAAAGAAGAATTCAAACATCCCTTCAAGAATCGCCATACAGCTAGGACTTTACTCGATGTAGTTGGAGATAGTGGTTTCCAGCTTTTCGTAGGCCCAAGTCAACTCCATCTCCAACTTAGACGCCGAACTCAGTAGAAGAGAGCCGATACCAGATAAAAAGACGGAGATGCAAAAACCTGGGTATACATACACACTCGGCACATGTTTGAGATATTGCTTTGTATAGGTATTAGATAGCGTTAATGTACGAACGAGTCTGATTGTCTCGTAGGTACTGGACAGGACAATCAAAGTTGAACCAGCCTGTGAGTCTGCGCAGTAAAGAAAGAAGTTTCCTCGTGGGACCTCGCTGAATGGCGGAGCCGAGTATTATATATAATACTACGATTTGCTCAAGTTCGGAGGAGGTACATTATATTTCCGCTCCTGTATAATTGAGCTTCTATACTGTTTTTTACGCGTTCCGCCTCTGGCACGGCTAGTAAGGTTTCTCTGAAACGCGTGGGAATTTAATTTCGCTACTTACGCCAACTCCAATTCTTTCTTTCCCCACTTGTTCGGATTCTGGCTAGTTCCAATCATCCGACCTTAGCTCAGTTGGAAGAGCACGAGACTGGGCGGCGGCAGCCGCCAAGCCAACTGATCGAGCGCAGCGAGATCGGTTGGCCGATGCGAAGCATCGTTGGCGGCTGACGTCGCCCAAATGTAATTTTCGCGAAGCGACAGTATTTTTCGCGAAGCGATGGCCGTCCATCCAATGTAATTCTCGCGAAGCGATGGCCGTCCATCCAGAGTAATTCTCGCGAAGTGACAGTATTTCTCGCGAAGCGATGGCCGTCCATCCAGAGTAATTCTCGCGAAGCGATGGCCGTCCAGCAGCGAAGGCTGTCAGTGAGGACTAATCGAGCGTCTGACGTCACCCAAAGTAATTGTGTCATCACTGTCAGTGTTGGGCCGCCTTCGTGTCAGTGCTGAGCGTGCCAGGTCCTTAGCTCGAACTAAAATTGTACCAGAATATGGGCATTTATATATTTATATTCAACGTCTGTTGGCGACGCGATTGAATATTGATCAATGGGTCACCGGCGAACAGGTCGATGAGCTGAGGTCCAGCATAAACTCGGTATGACGTTTCACAGTAAATCGGATTTAACGGCGATGTGCCTCTACGAGCATAGTTGAACGTTGAGCTTATGCCTCGGCGAGGCCCAGCCTAAACTAGATATGCCTTTTCGCAGTAAAAGTATGTTCGTTGTCTCGATGGATGTGACACATCTCAATCCCGGCACATTGCTCAAACTTGAGACCGCACGAACTCAGTGCAGGCATTCCTCTGGTTCGTCGCGTGCAGAAAAATGAGAAACACAGTTGGCTGGAGCTACTCGACCCTCATTACTTTCGCACAGTGCGTGTTCAGCCCTGGTTCTACTTCTTCTGACAATCTTTTTATCAGCGCGACCGTCATCGTTGTGAGCGGCTGTCTCGCGACTATTACTCCCAGATCTTCGACGCAAGTTGTTCTTTTGTACGACCCTCATTAATATCTACAGGCCATAAAGTGTTGGTGTCAAGAGGGATATCTGTGCACGGAGAAGAACTTAAAAACAGAAGCGCATCGTTCGTGAGACCGATTTTGAAGAAATGCCGCTACTGGACACGCAGACTACCTCAGCTGAATGAATGTCAATAAGTAGCTTTAATAGGAAGTGCTAGATCCCTATGGGCATTTGATGTTCTTCATGATATCAAATGCTCAGCCCTTTCGACTTTTTTCGTGACTGAACGGCGTCGGACGCAAATTCCCATAGGGATTTGATCTTGCCCTTGGTACGAGACCAACTTAGATAGACGACGACAGTGCTATTGCATGGTGTCAACTACGACGGTGAGAAATGAAGCTCGATCAGCAGGCCGTTGCAGGTGTATTTCTTGCTGTTCTTGCTCAAAAGTCTTGCCGCAACTTATCCAATGCTTCTCCTCTGTTAAGAACCCGACCTTAGCTCAGTAGGAAGAGCACGAGACTGTAACCGGCTAAAAACTCATCTCGGGGTCGCCTGTTCGAACCAGGCAGGTCGGATAAGCGATCCAGTGTAATTGGATTTTTTTTTTTTTTTTTTGATGGTAGTTTCTCCCAGGTTTCTCCAGTACCAAGTGTTCCAATCTCTGAATTGTCTGTTCGAACAAGGCAGGCCGGATTGTCACCAGTATATAACCGAGTGATTTGATTATCCTGCTTTTATGACCAATTTTTGGAAAAATGACTCCCATCTGTGTTGCTTCGGTTATCACTTCTTTCCTTCCAACTGTTGGAATTTGGCTGTTCGGTCCTTTCTCCGTATGTTACGTAGTATGTACATGTAGTACCTCGTTGTCTCTCGTAACTACTCATCATCCTTCTTTATCCAATACTACTTCGTTCATCTTTGTCGTCGTTCCTTCGGAGTCACGCCTATCGCGCTCGTCGCTATCTGTGAGGTTTCGTCCTCCTCTATCATACCCGTTCTCAACAAACTCCTCTTCAGTATAACTATCGATCCGACCATAAATATAAACCAGAAACATCAATACCTTCGCATGACAGAATCCACAATCAAACACAGAATTTATTCCTATTACTTTAGCCAGAATCACTACTAATGGAGCCACCCGACATCTTTCCCGCCAGCGGGAAATTCCACCAAGGCGAAATCAGCGGTAATAGTAACCCCCCGTCCTTTGATTCGTTGTGAAGCTCAAAGCACTCAGCAGGAGTGCAAGAACTCCTACTAATACAATCATAATTCTAGCATACAAGAGATTATCACGATTATTACTGCTACATAGTGTACAAAATGAGATTCTTACCGTCCAGTTCTGCCTGTAAGCTCGGAAGCTGTTGGGGAATTTTGCTATAGATTCGAAATGAGTATGCTTGAAGCCTGATCGGGATATTCAAGTTGATAAGATACTTACATTGCGATCCCAGTCCTTTCCGCACCATATGCAAACCCCCTTCTGTGCGCTTGTTGAGCGCTCCACCAGATCATTCATGCCTTTGTATAAAGATACTGCAGTATTCTGTCTCATATCCTCAACAAGCCTGTTGGCATCGTCAAATACTGCCTCGGGTTTATCTTCATCCTGGATTTGCCAGTGAGTAAGATTTCGGGCCCATTCCAAGTGCGGCTGAACATTCTCTAGTGACTGCAACACCGAGTCCACCAGTGATTGATAAAACCTTTTGGTACTAGGAAAACACTCTGGGCACCGGGTGAATCGCGTAGGTACAGCAAGGCGGTTCTGGACCTTTTTCTGATAGCTCTGTAAAACTCCAACAATGATCTTGACACGTTCTGCTGGTGCGGAAGGGAGAGTTGGAACTACGATAAGAGCAGTCCCTTCATTGAGATTGACAGTACGAGTCTGATAGTTATCAGCGTCTTGTTGCAACAATTTTCGCAAGGTTCACTTACTTCGTTGAAAAGGATATCAAGAGTAAGACCATCAACTGATTTACTTTGTAGATATGCCAAAGCGTCCTGAGGTTACAATGGTCAGAATATTCAAGAAATGCCAAGAGGCAATATTGCTACCTTGAGGGTCAGCGTGTACTGAAAGAAAGTGAACTTGGTCCTAGACATTGACAGAGCAAAACTACCTTTTCGTCAAAATTTCTGTAGGCTTCTCCCCGGAGTTTCCTAGAGTTCTTGAAATCGACATATGTAGTGATGGCTGTAGATGAGTTGATAATGTGATGTCAATTTTTTGGATGATGATTCACATACGATTTGAGTAAACTAAAAATTTATTGGGAGAGGATCGCCTGGATGCTGCACACAAATGCACGAACTTCGGACCGCTAAAGAGGTTAGATATGTGAAAAAAGCAATTAGACACTTTCTTATGGGTAAAACTCACAAGAATGCTGCTGCATGCTTGATCTCTTCATGCAAGTCCTATCAGGTTGGCCTTAGTTATGTATACTTACAGAGGAATTGAATGTTACTGTTGACCTCGTCAGTTGTTACTTTTGCAAGGCGTCTGATAACCACTAGATGTCCTTCATCGTTCGGAGTCTGCAATCGTGCATGAAACAAGGTATCTCCGTGGAAGGTAATACAAGGAAGATCATCAATCGGTGACGCCTCGAACTGTGATATCCTTGGTACCTATGAAATAGATCAGCAGCAAATAATACCTGAAGAATAAACCTACATCCTCTTCAGACCCAGAATACTAGCATGAGAAGACAGCCAAAATCAAAGCTGAGCAGATGAAAGCAACGGAGGAGACGTACATTATGAGTAATCTGGCCGTACTGGTGGATGGTAAGCACGGTCTGATTACCCCTAACATGATTGAATTCGGAATCTGTAATCGTAAAATTGGAAAAGTCCTGAGCATTCATGGATTATGTGAAGAGTTAGGATGTGGGACGTCGAGTAAGCCGCTGTCTTAATATATCGGACTCTCGGCGTCTAATGGCAATAAGGTTTTAAGGATACAGCATAAGTTGTGCAGGTGATAGGAAACTAAAATCATCCAGCATGCAAAATTGTGCTTCAACGTTCATCAATCAATTCTACAAGTTTCCCACAATCAGTCAGCCCCGCTAATGTATCAACATCAAATGAAACCTTGAACAAATAAGCGTAGTCGAAAGACAACATGAGCCCATAGCAAAAATGCCTCTTGGCCAAAGACAGACGACCAGGATTGGTATGAGCACCTTATAACCCTTTTCAAGTAACATCGATCATCGGTGTCAATAAGCCTTCCTCACAGCAACCCGATCTGCGAATTTTCAACTTGAAGCAATGAAACCTTTGAACAAAAAGGCCAGGTAACGAAGACGGGACCTTACGTTCGTGAAGCGACGTACAGGGAATCCAAAGGGAGAAAGGATAGTGTGGGCTCGAGGAGAGGCTTTCCGCTGAAAATACTACTTAAAGAAATGATGGTGTATACAGCAAAACTCGCAATTCGTACCGAGTCGACAACAGCAGCCTAGAAACCGGGTGTAGCCTGGAATGGATAACGTATGTCCGCGGCGTAGAGTGGGTGCGTTTCTGCATTCAGATCGCATTTTACTTGATCCTCACTAGCACTTGTTCTTCCATGCCTGATATAGATCATCCAATCGAACGGTTCGAGAGTTTCGAGGCCTTTCGTAAATCCTATCCACCCAATTTTTGAGATTGAATTGAAGGATTAAATGGGGCTATATCCATGTCCGTGTAGGCTGGATGAGTGTCCACGCGTCCACGCGTAGAGAGGGAGTCGTAGAGAGAAGGACTGCAACATGCGAGAACTTAAAGATAGAGAATGGAACTGGCAAGACTGGTGTCATTGAATGAGAATCCGTTTCGCGCCATTCCGTTGGCGACCATCCTGAGGTACCGTTTCGATACATGAGAGGGTGGGTGACAAAGGTACTTGTCGGAGTTTAAATTCTCGTACTTGGCCTTACAAAAGGAGTTATATACTCGGACTAGGAAAGTTCGTTGGCGCCCATCGGTGATTGTCGGTGATTCACCCTCAATCAGTGCAGTCCGACGGTTCAAACTCCATCGTTGTTCAGCCATCGCACCCCGCTGATTTTCAGTGATTTTTCATGGGCCTATTCTGGGTCAAGTTTGGCATTGGATTCTGTGATTCTGTATCACTGACTTTCACCGATGTTTGCTGGCTTTCTGTGTTTTATCTCACTGACTTCCCTTGATTGCAGGTAGAACTGGTGACTCTCACTGGTGACTTTTGCAGGTAATAGTGGCGACTTTCAGTGACTTTCCGCACCTCATAATACTGACGTTTGGTGAGTTTTTGCACTTCATACTGCTGAATTTCACTGATGTTTGTTGGTTTTCTGTGCTTCATCTCGCTGACTTCCCTTGATTTGACTTTGTGCATATTACCAGTGACTTTCTGTACCTCAAAACACTGACTTTTGATGAGTTTTCAACTTTTTACATTCCATACTGCTGACTTCCACCGATGTTTGCTGGTTTGCCGTGCTTCATCTTACTGGTTTTTGTTGAGATTTTTGGGTAATACCAGTGAGTCTCGGTGACTCTCCGCACTTCAAAGCATTGACTTTTGGTGATCTTCGCTGGTAACATCAGTGACTTTCAGTGAGTATTCATATATTGTACAGTTGTGCCACAGTGATTCTCGCTGGCTCACTGGCAGGAGTTTCTGGTACATCATAGAGGACACATTTATATGTTTGATGTAGTGTACAATGTACAAAGCCACTGGCTTTCACTGACTTTCGTTACCACAAAATATCAGTAGACGCAACATCGCTGAAGTCCACTGAAAATCAGTGAGATTCGCGCTGCCCACGCTGATGTTTGCTGGCCATCAATGAACCTTCACACTCCGCGCTTAATACTGTACAAAAGGTACTTTAAAGGTACTTAGTGTACTTTGATGGTACTTGTACTTACTTGCGAGTGTGGGCCACCGCGCGAAGCGCGTGGCAGGTACGAGTCCTGCAAGAGACTAGATATGAATTGGAGTCTATATTCTGCAGTATATAGCAGCAGAAGGTAAGTATGTGTCTGGACCCAATGACATGTTGACATTTCTAATACTCAGGTTATCTAGTACACTTTCCCCACCGTTGTTCATACCGTCATGGTAGAATACTCTGCCTTGGGAATCAACTATCCGTGATACAAAATGACTGTGCAATGGACTAAAATAAGATACACCTCTTAGCCTGTAAGTGGTCTGAGTGCTTGCAATAGTCAATACTATCTCAGTGTCTATTGAGCACACCATACCATCAAGTGAAAATGCAATAATAGGAGAGGCTATCCGTATGGAGTATATTCTATGAACATGTGCATTGCAGATAGTGCATCTAGGTCCCAATCGATAAAGTGGCATATTGTTTAACCACACAGAAGTAGAAGATGGAGCTTCCAAAAATGGACCTGTCAGGAGAGCTGCGGCTGGTTCTCGAAACCTTCTGGGTGAAATATGACCAGATGTGCACACTGCTTGGACCTTCAACCACGGTTCTTTTAGGCGAAAGAGTTGCCCCAATACATCTGAAGTGGAACTGTACATACCCCAGTGTAACATAGATAAATGCTGAATCTGCAAGCGGAAAGTATCTCTAATAGTCTCAAAAGAGATAGTGCGATTGAGGTTAGCTTGAAAATCCACATATATCTTTGGTAAGTATTCATAGATTGAAACATCTAAGTTATTCTCTTTCCATGTATGCCTTATTATGCTAAATAGAGTCATAAGCACAGCTGTTATTGGACCATTTGAGGCACAAGGGTTTATCAAGTACCGGGAGATTTTCTGCACCTGAAGCTGGTGTTTTTGAAGAAAATATAGAAGGGGGCGAGCAAGAGAAAATAAACTTAGTTGATGGTGGTGTAAATGGTTGTGGTGGAGTTGCGCAGAAGGTATAAATAGTGTCAGCATTAGATTTAGAAGGTAGAGATGAAGATACTTTATGCAATGCAGGCTTAATATTATGACTGTTTGTTTTAGGAGGTGAAGGAGGTAAGGAAATATGCGATAATTTTGATTTTTTTGGCAAGTTAGGTTGCATAGATTCTGATAGTCTTTTTCGCTTCTTAGATAATGAACTAGATACAGTATTCTGAGTAACTGCAGTAATAGATAATGAAGTAGTATCTTTTGTACCAGCCGCAAGCAACTGCTCCTTTGTCTTTTAAATAATTTTTTGTCAACAATTGACCATTCAATATCCCCTGATGATTCATGTATGTAGGGATCTTTGTCAGACCATTTTATTGCAGAATGGACATTACAAGGCACATAAGATAGGCCTTTCCAATTGCAATATTGCTCTATGAGAGTATTCCTTGTGGAACCATTAACAGATTTATCAAGCTTACCTTCATACCGCAATCTGGTAATTTCATCAAGTAATTCAAGTTCTCTAAATTCCTTGCGAAGAGAGCCAGTGGCGCCTCCTGTTATATGTTTTGAATCAAAACCTTGCAATATTACTGTTTTATGGGCACTGCAGCTGCGCGATAGAGCAGTGTAATAAGCATGGTGATCACTGAAAGTATTCAAATCTGTAGCATTAACTATCAAGCTTTGCCCTTGTGATGCATGTGCAGTCATAGAAAAACCTGGAAGGACATCAACCTGATTTCTCATAATACTTATGCGGGAATCATCTGGTAAATATACAAATCCAGATGTGTTTCTTCGAGTAAGTGGAACTACATTTAATGGTAAAGATTCAACTTGGACAGGTTCAGGAGGGTCATCAAGTAGCACAAATAACACATCTAACACTTGCTGGCCATATTTACCCTTTGAAGCATGCCATGCGTACACAGTACCGCGCTGGCCTTTGGTAATATTCAACTCAGTTGCGGCATTATAGCGGATAATAACAGGCAAACCTAAGCAAAGCGAAAGTTTACCTGGTGCATGATGTTGATGACTAGAAGTTGGAATGTCCCACAACATAGATTGCAGGTCTTGTGTCATCAAAGTAATTTTTGACTTCTTTGCTTTTTTCAGTGATGTTTTCTGCTTAGGACTTTCTGTTTTAGTTGATATAGTATCATCGCTGAAAAAGTGTGTCAGCTCCTGACAAGTATCAGAAGCAAAGCACAGACATCCAAGTCTATTTATTTCATCCTTCTGCCTGTTTTCACCAATAATAATTGGGGCATCCCGCCAGGGTGTAGCACCAATAAAATGCCGGCCTGGTTTATTTGCAGAGACCAGAGTATTTAAGAAACGAATATCAGTTTTGGTACAAGCTTTGTAGCGCATATTTTCCAAAGCAGTTCTAAATTTAATATCATCCTCAGTTTCACCAGTATTGCGCATATTTGTGCGCAAGATAACAACCTGTGTAACCTGGTGCCAAAGTGCTTTACCTATTGCAGTATAATTACCATTTAATGTAGTAGGATTTGCACCAGCTTTATGAGTGTACAGTGATACACTTTCACCACCCACAGGTGGCAACTGAGCAAAATCACCTGCAAATATCATACTAATTGAGCCAAACGCTTCGTGAGGCTTGTTTTTAACTTTCGCCATCCGCTCTGAAATTTTATACATCTCAATGCATCCTAACATTGATACTTCATCAAGAACAACATATTCAATACCTTCAAGGCGACTGCATACTTCAGTCATGGTGCCTATAGAAGCTTCCTCTGTTTGCCCATTAAAACCCAAAAGATAATGATAAGTGGAGCCACCTAGAAGATTAGCAGCATTACCAGTTGGAGCAGTGGTAATAATTGCATGCCTTCGCTTTTGCAGAGAAAAAAAGTATAAAAGAGCCTTAACAACGCGAGATTTACCTGTACCACCCATTCCACCAATATAAAGAAGCAAAGGCTCAATGCATCCAGAAGAAGAGTGCTGGGCTACAATGCGAAAAGCCCTCTCTTGCTCATTATTCAAGCAGAACTTATCCATGGCAGATTTGGCGTGTTTTTTTATGCTTCCATATTCTATACCAGCCTTTTCAAAAAAGGATTTATCGCATATCTCAGCAACATTGGGTTTGAACTTTTTTTAGCTTAATTTTAGTGGCGGTATCCCCAGAATGTGCACCCTTGGTTTTTCTTTCAATCAATATATCAGCTCTCATTATCTTCAAAACTGTATCCCAATCATTAGCATTTATACTTGAAATTTGAATAGGCACTGGTATTTTATATGGCAAAGTATCCTCATCATTGTGTTTGCGCTGAAGAACATTGGTCCATCCAGAATTGAATAGCACATTTCTCATCACTTGCATTACTCTTTCTTTTGCAAGATAGTTTTTACCTGATACCATTCCAGTATTAGCATCATAAAGTACAACCAGTCCATCATCATCAAATTCCTCAGAGAATAATTCATGATTTCCTTCAGCAGAAACGAAGTTTGATGCCAAACCAGAATTCATATCTTCACTAAAAGGAATACTGATGGGGAGTGTAGATTGATTACCAGCTTTCATTTGTGACCGAAAATCATCTCTAGCATCTAAACATTCATATCTTAAGTTCATATTTTTAATGTAAAATGATTCCATATCACCAAACTTGTAATTTTCAAAAGCTTCATGCCATGATTTGCCATCTGCTTTAAGATCTTTACCTGTGCGCCAAGGTTTAAATAGAGCCAGGATTGTGCAGCAATAAAACTCACGATCCTCCTTATCAGGTCGCGGTAAAGGTGGACCTATGAAGTTAGGCACCACATATTGCCAATTGTGGGTAGCAACAGGGGCATGTGTTTGAGCTAATGGATGACCTTCCATGTACCTGAGTACTGTATTTATAGTAGGTGCAGACTGATCAGACTCCAACTTTTCAGTATTATTTGCATATTGATCTGGTATATCCTGCTTGCCACTGCGCTTAGCTGCTCTAGTAAAGCGGCGAATCCAATCATACAAGTAGATTGATGTATGCTGCTCAGGCCGGTGGGTATAATCATAAGTTGAAGAAAGACCAATTAATTTACCTTTCTTTTTTATGAGAACAACTTTATTGTCACCTTGAATATCTTGAGGATACCATACTTTGCGTTGACACGCCGAATTACGCTGTACGCCGAAATTCAAGCGAAATGTCATCATTTAAAAGACCCCGTGAAACACGTCACGTCACTACCTAGGGTACGTTATGTATTAGACACTTTGAAGGTCCACTTCAGGTATCTAGTATGTAGAAACCCATTTGAAGGGAGATACACTATGTTTTAAGAGGCTACATTACTGTGCAAGGATGCATCGTTGACCCACAAACTCAAAATCAATCAAATTGATTTACCTAGATTGATTTAGGCTTGCCAGATCTAAAGTCTATTCAATTAATACTACCTACTACAAAAAGTCCTATACAGGGATATACAAGACAGGATTAAAATAGATGAAGAGAGACGAATGAGTGCAAGCATAATGCGAACCCATATCCGTTTAAAGTAAGAGAATCGAAGCACTGGTTCCCTGGAACGAACTACAGAGAGAAACTAGACGATTAGTGATGAATTAGGCGCCGGGGATCAAAGTGGCCCGGCGCCGGCAGTAAAAGAAAGGCGGGGCGCGTCCTAGCGACGTGCCTATAATAAAATTTATTCGGACCGACCTACGGGACGGTCCACATGTATACAAGTACCCGGTAGGACCCGGGAGGAGAAGAGAAAAGGGGAGATACGGAACGACGCCGCAAACTTGAACCGCGGGACGGACGGACCGCCCGGCGCTTAAAGCGCATCAGAGTCGAACCACTCATCGGGAATGCATCGTTCTTCCCTCCCCTCCGTTACTTATTAAATAAAAGATGTAGAAAAGGTGTAATATGGGTAGAGGACCCATGAGACAATGATATAGAGCCCTGGGGACAGTGTAGGAACCAGGAGAACACTTATAAGCTCAGTTATGGCTAACAAGGGCAACATGAGATTTATCTTCTTGGCTCTTGGCAAGCCAAGAGAGTCTTACCAACCCATGGTACCTTAATTAAGAAAATTTCAAGGACCTAGGAGTATAAAAAGGCAAGGAAATGAAGAGAAAAGCATTCTTTCTTACCCCCACCAGGTGTAGCAGCTCCTTATCAGGCTACTACTAAAAGATTGAATTGATATAAAGACTGGGATTTACAGAGAGAAATTGACAAGCAATTGAACTTGAGTAAAGAGACAGAAAGAGATTCAGTGTGAACTGAGTGCAGAGAAGTTAAGACAAAGACTTAGAAAGGACTTTGAATATTATTTTCAAACCACAGTTAGGCTGCAGTCAGAGCTCTGTCTGAGTTATAGGGACACCCTCTGGTCAGTTGTGACTTGTGTTAATTTGTGATTTTACCAAGGGACTTAGGAATAGTATTTGTTTGACAGCTCAGAGCTTGGGGATCAGCTTAAATAAGTCTGTACTTTGAAAGGGAAGGCACTTAGTGAAATAACACTCAGTGTAGCAAGGAAGCACTTGAATAGATTGAAGTTTAAAATATATATTATTTGGCTGAACTAAAAACCCGAACTGAGTAATAAGTTGTGTGTGTGTTTGGTGTGGTTGTGTAAGCCATTTCTAAGTTCACCCCAGTTTAGACCTCTCATCTGGAGCCCACCGCGAGGGTATTAGCAGCCCAGATTTTATTTTTTTGGACCTATACATTTATCACTTGCTTGATATAAAAAGGCCTACCACAGCCAACCCAAAAGAGACAGAGAACAACTGTGTTATCTAACACTATTGGTGACCGAGTTCATACCCGCGCTTCTGCTAAGGCAAAGCAACAACTTGAAAACCAACAGTCTGCTAGCACAAGGCCCTCTCAGAGCACTTCGAGACTTGAAGGAACTTCGCCCTCAATTGCCCAAAGAGCTAGAAATTTAGCTACAAGTGCAACACAAGGAAGAATTAATTCTAACTTGAACACTCAGAGAACTAGACCTACGTCTCCAGTTTCAAACCAACCTACAAACACAAACTTGCCATTACAAAATCAGATAGTCAGAATGAGTCCTTCTATGCCAAGACCTGGTACCAGGGATGCTCCTGCTCTAACTGTTGAAGGGACTGATGACCCTTTAAAAGTCAGAAGATATTTTGAAGAGTTAGAAAATCTGTTCAGTGACTGTTCAGTGACTGACCAGGATGAAAAGAGAAAGTGGAGTCTGAGATACCCAGATGGAAGTGTGTCTTGGGAGTGGAAGGCTTTGCCTGAAGCTTCTGACACTACTAAGACATTTGAGGAGTTCAAAGAGAGCAGTTCTTGCCAGCTACCCAGGTGCCTCAGATGAAGAAAGAGGAACTATAAGAGAGTTGAATAGATTGTTCAAGAAGTACAAAAATATTGATAGCACAGACTTGGATGAGTACTTGTCACTTATCAGAAAGTTTAGAGCAATCACGCTAGAGTTGAACCCACCGGCCTTGGCTGGTGCAGCAGTACAAATTGCGCCTCTTGTTACAAACAGAGAACTTGTGGAGAAATTCACAGGAGCTTTGGAGGCAGGCTTCAGGACCGCAATTTTTTCTGCTTTGCACTTAAAAGGAAAAAGCAGGAAAGTTCCTGTGGGTCAGAAAGCAAGACAGGATGATTTGTATGAGATTGATGATGTGATTAGACAAGGTGAAGAGATAGTTAGGGGAACGATGCCAGGGATTTATACCCCAACCTATGACAAACCCAAAGACAACTCTTCATCTGAAGCTAGAAATAGAGTAAAGTCAGAGAACCTGCAACAGGAAATGAAAGATTTGATGTCAGAAAAGATGGCAGTTCTTTTGGACACCATCAAAATAAGTCAGAATGAGTTAAGACAGGAGAACTCCAAGCAGATGGATGATCTCTTGAGAACATTTCAACAGAGTAATGTGGAGAGGAGTTCTGGACAAACAAGTCAGTACTCCAACCAAAGGACCTCTGGGGGATATAGTAATCGAGATAACAGACCTCCGCAAAGTGATCCCCAGACTCGCTGGGCTTGTTTTTTTTGTAATGAAGAAGGTCATATGAGAGATGAGTGTTCGCATAGGGCAGATCTATTAGAATTGGGTAGAATTATTCTGGTGAATGGCAGAGTCCGCTTACCAGGAAATTTTCCTATTCCAAGAGAGCCGGTTGGTGCTGTCTGTGAAAAGGACAGGATTGACTTTTATTATGCAAATAAAGGACAGAAGGAGAGATCTGTGAACTTAGTACAGAGTACTCCCATGCATGTACCGGGAATGATCAACACTGCTACTATGTCCACTTATCTAAGTAATCAGTTAGACTCCAGAGAAATGAAGATTGCTCAGTTAGAAAAAGAGTTGCAGAGTATGAAAAACCCTCAGCCTCAGATGTATAATGCATATGAGCAGAGTTATGCTATGCCCACTCAACAGAGTCAATTTTCACAAGTTGGATGGACTCCACCTGGAACTCAGTATGTGAACCCCATGGGAATTCCCATGAACCAGTTTTTGAACCAGAGTCAGTTCACCCCTAATAACGGCATGAACTGGGGATCTCAAAATAATATGAGTAGTGTCAATCCTATGACACAACTTGTACAACAGAGTCCCGTTCAGCCAACTTTGAAGGAGTTAGAAGCCTTTGTTCAAACTCGGAGGCAGCAAGAACGTGAGCAGCAGGAAAAATGAAGAGTTCAATGATTAGGACCAAAGCTGTGACCAAGTCCTCTGAGAACCATTCTCCTCCAGCAAATAAAGCTTATGTTTCTGTTCCCCCTGTACCTGTAATAAATAAAAGAAGAGATGTGTCAAAATCAAAAGATAGTGATCTTGATTTTGAAATTAGTGAAATACCAGCAAACCCGTTTCTAAATGTGAAAGATGTGTCTGAACTCCCAGTGTTAGGGATGTCAAGTGATGAGAAAGCAAGCGAGAGATTTCACCAAGTAGAGGACAAGGAGCCTGCCTATAATTTTGTTGCACCGATAGAGAAATCTGGAAATGTGCGCACCATTGTAGAAAAGATTCTTGACAGTGAAGTCACTCTCAAAACTAGTGAACTCTTGGCTGCGGCCAAACCTATTAGAGAAGAGTTGAAAGCTAGAGTTAGTCAACAGAAGGTGCCAGTAAGGAATACGCCTGCCCTAGTCAAGTCCCAGTTTGAAGGGATCAGTCTAGATCACAGTGCCATAGATGTCCAAAACTTACCTACTGTGACTTGGGAAAAAGTGGAGAAAGCTAAATCCAACAATGGAGAGACTGTGTCTGCCTATGTGGTTGGTGATGTTGTTCTACAATACCTAGAAGCTCTAAGTCCAGAAGAGAAACCCAAACAAATAGTGGTAGCCTCTGACTCACAAAGTCTAAGGTCTATTTACCCACTCTTGAATGGAAGAAATCATGTAGAGTGTCTGTTGGACTCTGGTTCACAGATTGTATCCATATCTCAGAATCAAGCTGAGAAGTCGAGTTTAGTTTGGGACCCTGATATTGTGATTTACATGCAGAGTGCAAATAAGAGCTTAGACAAATCTTTAGGATTGGCAAGGAATGTACCATTCCTGTTTGGAGATATGACTGTATTATTACAAGTACATGTCATCAGATCCCCAGCCTATGATGTACTTTTAGGAAGGCCCTTTGACACTCTGATGCAAACTCAAATTCAGAATTATGCTGATGGAAGACAGATAGTGACCTTGAATGATCCAATGTCTAGTAGAAGGTTAACCATACCTACCTTTGCAAGAGGAACTGCTGCCATTATGACAAAGAGGCCGCCAAGTGTTGACATCAAGGAGAATGTAAGAGAGGAGATAAAGATGGCAAGAGAGAACTCAGACACTAAAGAAAAGGTGGAGGGTTTTCTGTTAACCTTGAGGATTTGATAGAGAAAGATCAAGGAGAGGTAGCAGTCATCTTTGAAATTGACAAGTCTATGAATATAACAATTCAGGACTATTGTCTACCCAAAAGAGAAAGATTTTCTCCTGTACAACTGAGAAACGCTTACTTGGCTAAGTCCTTGCATGCAACTCAGAATGATAAAAAGGCTCAATTTACCCTGTATAATTTCTTGCATGATACCTATGAAGAAGAAAAGCCAAGTGTGGGAGTTCCGTCTGACAGTCAATATGCCTACCAAACCGTGGAAGTTGAACTCGATGATAGACCTCCTCACTTGAGAAAACCTAGAGAAAATGGGGAAAAAGTGGAAAAACCAAAAACAATTGATAATTTCTTTAAGTCCATTAAGGTGCCAAAAACATTTAAAAAGACTAAGTCCCTTGGGACACTAAAAAGAATAGAAAATATCAAAAAGACAAAAACAGTTGATGATACCCAGAGGAGTTTCTATTCCTCAGTTTCTGATTCCCTACCCACTCTGGGTTGTAACCCAAAAGAGCCTGTTCATTCTGTGTATAAATACAAGCCTGTTGCCAAGAAAGTTAGACCAATTGTTGGTGAACTTCCTCAACACTTCAGGATAGTGAGAAAGATAGATGGAGATCCATTGAAGGATATGCCTGAACTTAGCAGGAATCCTCCAGATTTCACACCTACTGGGAGGTATACTCAGGAGAGGAAGGAGGTCATAGACAATGCTCATTCCGAGGATTTTCTATGGCCAGAAGAGAGAAAGTTGTTGCATCATTTTATGATGGTGCAAGAAAAAGGATTTGCATGGAATGATGAAGAGAGGGGAAAGTTCAGAGAGGACTTCTTCCCACCTGTAGAAATGCCTGTAGTCCCTCATACTCCTTGGGTCCAGAAGAATATTCCAATTCCCCCTGGTACTTATGATGAAGTATGTAAAGTTGTTAGGACTAAGATGGAGGCAGGAGTGTTTGAACCTTCAAACTCATCTTATAGATCAAGATGGTTTGGAGTTCTCAAGAAAGATGGAAAGTCAATAAGGATTGTACAGAGTTTAGAGCCATTGAATGCAGTTACCATACAACACTCTGGATTACCTCCTGCAACAGATGAGTTAGCAGAACAATTTGCTGGCTACTCCTGTGGAGCAATCTTAGATATGTATGTGGGTTATGATGAGAGGACACTAGCAGAGTCATCTAGGGACTTGACAACTTTCCAGACGCCTTATGGAGCACTTAGGTTAACCACCTTACCCATGGGTTGGACCAATTCAGTCCCTATATTCCATGATGATGTTACCTATATGTTGAGAGAGGAGATCCCCCATGTCACAAGACCTTACATTGATGATGTTCCAATTAAGGGTCCTAAGACAAGGTATGAATTACCTAATGGAGGATATGAAACTATCCCTGAAAATCCTGGTATACGCAGATTTGTCTGGGAGCACTTTCAGAATGTGAATAGAGTAGTTCAAAGAGTAAAGTACTGTGGAGGTACCTTCTCTGGATTTAAAGCAAGCATTTGTTGTTCAGAGTTTAAAGTTGTTGGATACAGATGTAGCTATGAGGGAAGAATTGTAGACCCAGACTTGATGGGAGTTATTGAGAGATGGGGACCTTGTAAAAATATCTCTGATGTCAGGAGCTTCTTAGGAACTACTGGGGTCTGTAGAATGTTTGTCAAGAACTATGCAAAAATTGCAGAACCTATCAATAGACTCAGAAAGGAGGGGGTGCCCTTTGAATGGACGTCTGAACAGCAGAAAGCTATGGATAACTTGAAGCAGGCAATTAGGGAGTCTCCTGCACTTAGGAAAATTGACTATACTAGTCCAGAACCTGTAATTCTGTCGGTTGATAGTTCCTTTAAGGGAGTGGGATTCTACATTGCACAACAGGATGATGAGACCCGAAAAAGGCATTACGCGAGATTTGGGTCCATCACCTACAATGACAGGGAAGCCAGGTTTTCACAACCTAAGAGAGAGTTGTATGGTCTATACAGAGCCTTATTTGCTTGTAAGTATTGGCTCTTTGGAATTAGAAATTTAAAAGTTGAGGTGGATGCAAAATTCATTAAGGGGATGATCCAACACCCTGATGAGGTGCCAAACGCGGCCATCAACAGGTGGATTGAACAGATCCTGATGTACCACTTTGATCTTAGACATATTCCAGGAAGGTTACATGGATCTGATGGATTGTCTAGAAGAGACTGGGAAATTGGAGATGAAGTGTATTATAACCCTGAGCTGGAGTATCAGGCGGATGAGAAGTCTTGCACTTTCTCCTTTGAAGGTGGAATAGATACCACCATCCCCTGGGAAGAGTTTAAAGATGAGATTGATACCCGTACTGGTTTCCTTCATGAAATTGCGGAGTCTGTACAAGACTTTGTGAAAACTGCAGAGGATGCTAGTATGAAAGAACAGTTTTTGAGAGGAAAGATTGCACAGGAGGATACCTCCACTGCACCTTTGCTTGCAGCCCTTCCACAGGCTGTCAAGCCACAGCCTTATATTAGTGAGGAAAAGTATGAAGAAGGACACAGATCAGAGAGAGGTAAAGAGCAGGACAACAGGCTCCTCAGTGTAAGGACCTGGTTAAAAGACCCTGCTTGGAAGCCAGATTTTGTGAAAGACAATGAGAACCACTATTTGAACTTCAAACAATTTGCCAGACAATTCTTCTTGAAAGATGACAAGTTGTACAAAAGGGATATTGAGGGTAAACATTGTCTAGTTGTGGGGAAGGAACACAGAATGTCAATGATGAAAGCGGCTCATGATAGTCTTGGGCACAGGGGTGTCTTTGCCACTAAAGCTTTGTTATCTGAGAGATTCTGGTGGCCTGAACTAGATAGAGATGCCAACTGGTATGTGAAGACATGCCACTTGTGTCAGGAAAGATTGAAAGAATTGATTAGGACCCCGCCTAAGCTTACATCCACCCCTTCTATTTTACAAGTCCTTCATGCAGACACTATGCATATGCCAAAGTCAAATAATAAAAAGTACTTTGTGCATGGCAGGTGCCATGTTTCAAGTTGGATGGAGGGGAGGGCACTCCAGAAAGAAACTGGAAAAGCAATTGGTGATTGGATGTTTGAGGACATTATATGCAGATGGGGGTGTCTAGCTGTAATCTACACAGATAATGGTCCACCATTTGTAAATGCACTTAAATATTTGTCAGAGAGATATGGAATCAAAGGGATTAGGATTGCTCCCTATAATTCACAAGCTAATGGGAAGATAGAGAGACCACACTGGGATGTCAGACAGGCCCTTTACAAGGCTGCCAATGGTATCCAATCTAAGTGGGCTTTCCATGTCTCAGAAGTGATGTGGGCTGATAGAATTACTGTTAGAAAGAGATTGGGTTGTTCCCCCTTCTTTGCCATGACAGGAGCACACCCAGTCCTCCCCTTTGACATCATGCAAGCAACTTGGCTCATGCAAGTGCCAGGACATGTACTTAGTACTACTGAGTTAATTGGACTTAGAGCCAGAGCTCTGTCTCTGCATGCAGACCATGTTAAAGATATAATGAGTTCCATAGACCATGAGAAGAGAGAAAGAACACTAAGATATGAGAAGATGCATGCTCACACTATCAAAAGCTTTGACTTCAAACCAGGGAACCTTGTACTAGTGAGAAATTCACAAGTGGAGAACTCCCTTAATGCTAAAATGATGCCAAGATGGTGGGGCCCCTGCATAATTATTAGAAAGACTAAGGGAGGAGCTTATGTAGTTGCCGAAATGGATGGATCAGTTTTTCAAAACAAGATCTCACCATTTCGGGTCAGGCCTTACAACGCCCGGCATAAAATTACACTTCCCGAGAATCTATCTACACTTACGGGACTTACTCCCGAGGAACTCGAAAGAATTGTTCAAGGGCCAGAGCCCAGCGAGAAAGATGTTAGTTCCGAAGAGTCCAAAATAATTTCAGAAGAAGTTAATTTTGAGTTTGATCGGATCAGTGATTATGAATACGATAACACGATCACCGAGCCGAGGATCAGAGGCGAACGAGAAAATGATTAAGTGAGGAGACCGTGAGGAGACCACGAGGAGATCAAAAGGAGAAGGTAAAGGAAGATCTGTCAGAATTCTGCCGGATTTCACAAGTAAAGAGAAGTGGCGAGTATGGACTTAGCAAATGAACTCAAAGTAAAATCATATATGAACTTAGTTCACGCGCGCAAGTTCAAGTGACGGCGTACAAAAATTTTGTATTAAGTCAAAACCGTGTACAAACAAAGTACACTAAATTATGTAGAGAATAGGCGAGCCGACTATTTAGAAGGCCCGGCGACATGAAGCAAGTTAAGAGAAGAGATGTGCGCAGCCGTAATAAGTTCCAAGTAACCCAACAGGGTCTGGATCTTGCTAACCATGAGGTCAACCTCACCACGGAAGAAGGCTTCCTTGGCAACGAGACTGGCTTCGGTTGCCGTAAGGACGGGCTTGCCGGTAGTGTCAAGCGCAAGCTTGAGAGTAGAAGTGGCAGCAGGACCGACGAAAGCGGAAATAGAAGCTAAGAAGAGTAGGTCAGATATAAAGAAGCACGACGGTTGAGATGAAAGAACATACCGGCGATACGGTCAGCCGACGTATTAAAGGCCAGAGTGGCATCCTTGCCGATCTTGGAATAGTCCTCGCTAGGGTGATTGGCTTTGAACCTTTTTGCGGCGATTTCATCCTGTCCGGATTTGGTGGTGTCGAGAGCCTTCGAATAGAGATAAGACGAAGTGTCCATACCGGGGACTTGTTTATAAAAGAGGTACTTTACCTTGGCCGAAGTACCGGTACTCTATAATGCCAAAGATTAGGAGGTGAGACAGTGAGAAAATGAGAAGTGACGTACAAGGGCAGAAGGTTCTTTGAACTTTTGACGTTTGAGAGACTTAGGGACGGTGGTGTCAATCGGAACGCCGTAAAGGTCCTTGACAACAACACTGGTTGTCGGCTGAGAACAAAAATCAGCCGCATCCAAAAAGCATTATAGACAAGCGAAGGACATACCATTTTATTAAGAGAGAGACGTTCTGCCGTTGAAAGGCCTGTGCCGTCGGACATCGTGACGTCCTCAGTGACGAAAGAAACTTCGTCAGGGTCAGAGTCCGTGTCAGGGACAATCTCGGGGGTCTTGGGTGCCTTTCTGCCACGAGTAGGGCGGCTACCTAGGACAACGTTGAAAAGAGATATAGGGAGTGAAGGAGTAATGTGCGTACCTTTACTAGATGCTGTATTGGCAGTCACCGCAGTAGTAACCGCTGCAGCGACTCCAACCGCACCACTAGATGCCTCCGTGGAAGTGTCAGTTGTTGCCGCCGTGGCAGCAGCCGCAAGCTCTGCACGTTGTTGAGCATAAATCTGATTGCCGAGTGTACGGAGTGCTGGATAGAAGGAAGGCATGGCGAACGTCTTCTGATTAGAGGAGGCCCACTTCACCAAGTTTTCCAAGGTACTACGAATCTTGAAGAAAGGCGGGTGGAATTCCTTGTCTGCGAGGAAGTGAACACGGTACTCTGCAGGAAGGAAACGAGCCTAAAAGAGAGACGATTGGTGAATAGACTATAAAAGAGGAAAAAGACGGTCACGCACAGTCTTCTCGCACATATCCGTAGCCATTCCAGCAAAAGAATAAAAGTTGGAGGCATATCCGGAAGACTCAGCGAGTTTCTTGTTGTATTCCTGAAAGGCCGAGAGAATCTCAGCTTTAAGAGCCAAATACTCGGGACTAGACATAGCAGCAGGCGTAGACATCTTGGATAGACGAGTTGAGTAGCGAGCAGCGAGAAGTTGGGAGGCAGGATTCAACGGGCCATGGAAAAGTCGCTGAAAAGTCTTAAATACTCAAAGAAAATGACTTAGAGGGCGTAAAACTTACTGCAGCTCAAAGATACTGCTGAAAACAAATCCGCACGCAAAAAGAATAGGCCGACGTGGTGACCAGACCCCGGAGAAAACCCATCGTATCTTGGGGAAGGGCGTGAAAGATAAAGAAGAACTGGGGACAGTTCAGATTTAAGTAAGGGGGAGATGACACGCCGAATTACGCTGTACGCCGAAATTCAAGCGAAATGTCATCATTTAAAAGACCCCGTGAAACACGTCACGTCACTACCTAGGGTACGTTATGTATTAGACACTTTGAAGGTCCACTTCAGGTATCTAGTATGTAGAAACCCATTTGAAGGGAGATACACTATGTTTTAAGAGGCTACATTACTGTGCAAGGATGCATCGTTGACCCACAAACTCAAAATCAATCAAATTGATTTACCTAGATTGATTTAGGCTTGCCAGATCTAAAGTCTATTCAATTAATACTACCTACTACAAAAAGTCCTATACAGGGATATACAAGACAGGATTAAAATAGATGAAGAGAGACGAATGAGTGCAAGCATAATGCGAACCCATATCCGTTTAAAGTAAGAGAATCGAAGCACTGGTTCCCTGGAACGAACTACAGAGAGAAACTAGACGATTAGTGATGAATTAGGCGCCGGGGATCAAAGTGGCCCGGCGCCGGCAGTAAAAGAAAGGCGGGGCGCGTCCTAGCGACGTGCCTATAATAAAATTTATTCGGACCGACCTACGGGACGGTCCACATGTATACAAGTACCCGGTAGGACCCGGGAGGAGAAGAGAAAAGGGGAGATACGGAACGACGCCGCAAACTTGAACCGCGGGACGGACGGACCGCCCGGCGCTTAAAGCGCATCAGAGTCGAACCACTCAACGGGAATGCATCGTTCTTCCCTCCCCTCCGTTACTTATTAAATAAAAGATCTAGAAAAGGTGTAATATGGGTAGAGGACCCATGAGACAATGATATAGAGCCCTGGGGACAGTGTAGGAACCAGGAGAACACTTATAAGCTCAGTTATGGCTAACAAGGGCAACATGAGATTTATCTTCTTGGCTCTTGGCAAGCCAAGAGAGTCTTACCAACCCATGGTACCTTAATTAAGAAAATTTCAAGGACTTAGGAGTATAAAAAGGCAAGGAAATGAAGAGAAAAGCATTCTTTCTTACCCCCACCAGGTGTAGCAGCTCCTTATCAGGCTACTACTAAAAGATTGAATTGATATAAAGACTGGGATTTACAGAGAGAAATTGACAAGCAATTGAACTTGAGTAAAGAGACAGAAAGAGATTCAGTGTGAACTGAGTGCAGAGAAGTTAAGACAAAGACTTAGAAAGGACTTTGAATATTATTTTCAAACCACAGTTAGGCTGCAGTCAGAGCTCTGTCTGAGTTATAGGGACACCCTCTGGTCAGTTGTGACTTGTGTTAATTTGTGATTTTACCAAGGGACTTAGGAATAGTATTTGTTTGACAGCTCAGAGCTTGGGGATTAGCTTAAATAAGTCTGTACTTTGAAAGGGAAGGCACTTAGTGAAATAACACTCAGTGTAGCAAGGAAGCACTTGAATAGATTGAAGTTTAAAATATATATTATTTGGCTGAACTAAAAACCCGAACTGAGTAATAAGTTGTGTGTGTGTTTGGTGTGGTTGTGTAAGCCATTTCTAAGTTCACCCCAGTTTAGACCTCTCAGCGTGCCTCCATTACAAATGTTTTCCAGTAAAATGGAACAAAGCGATGGCTGGAGTAGTGATCTGGATTTTGCAAAAGGTATAAACATATCATTGGACTTCCTAATTCTAATTTAGTTGCTAAAACATTGACCATCTTTGTTAATAGAGTGCGCGCCTTATCTTTTGCAGATTGAGAACCATCTATTATTGCAGTATTATTTTCAAATATAGTTTTCATACTATCAAATACTACATGTGTCTTCAGACCTGTTTTAGTTATATAATCTGTGACATAGCACACAACTGCTTTGATTGCTGTACCAGAAGTTAAAGAAGTTACATCAGTGTTGCAGCGCATAAGATATGTGAGAGCAGGTGAAACATCGTTAAGCCAAGGTTCCAATTTCTTAAGAGATATATGGCCCGTCTCTGATTCAACAGATGATAGTGGATAAGTTACCCGAGGAAAGCGCGCCTTGCACTTGCGATATTTGTTATTCAAACATGAAACAGCAAATTTGTCCATACTGCGGATAGTGCCATCAGGTCTAAATGCCCGCAAGCAATCATGCAAATTTGATTTCAGTAATAAATCATTTACTTCAAATAAATATTTGCTGTGCCATAGCTTATATGAAGTGCAATTACTACAAGATGCATTACTGCACCCACAAAAGGAAGGGGCGGAGTAGGAAGGGTTAATTCAGGGCTAATGTAACCTTTATCAGTTTCAGCAATATGCACTGATTGTATAACCTCTTCCTTAGTAGATGATACAAACTCACCTACCCGGACACTTTCTAAATAGGCCAACAACTGGACTTGAAAATCTGAAGTCGGATCTAAAAGCTTGTTTCTGATTTCTAATGGTGTTAATGTATTAAGAGCATATGCGACACCATGAAGATGCAAAGTAAGCCGCCCTTGCTGCTCCACAGTGCAATAATATGCAGCCATAGGACCAAACAAACCAGGTGATGCAGATGTACCAATAACAATATCTAAAAATAAAGTAATCATAAAGTGGAAAAACCAGGCACCTGCAGCTGGATTGTGGCTTAAAAGCATCCGGCGGGTTTCACTGCTGCGCAAAGGCACATTGAAAGACTCTTTAGTGTCAGCAAAATACATGCATATTGGATGCTTCAGATCACATGGGGCAATAGTGAAATACCAGGTAGGTGTGCCTACATAAGTTGCAAGAGACCATATTTCATGTTGCATAATTTTTTTACTACTGATCGAACCTTGAATCTTTTTTGAACCAAGTTCCATATCCCGCAGCAAAGAAAAACATTTGCTTTCTTCTTCTGAAGCTGGTTTTACAAATTCACCACTGGCCATGCGGCTACTTAGGTCATGTAAAGTATCTTTGTTAACTGAAAGCATGCGGGCTGCTATATCATCAATTTGTTTGGAATTAGCTACAATAAAACTTTGAGTAGTGCTAGCTTTTATTTGCTCATGATTGAATGCCACAAAAGGAAATGAGAGATCCATCTGAAACCGCTTATCATGATACATCATCAGAAATCTCTTGTGAGTAGTATCTGATAAATTTGACTCAGAAAGTGAAGTTGAGCCTATTCCCCCTAAGCCAAATGGAAATAGCCATGGAAACATCTTTGGATAGAGATGAACATTGTTCCATATACTTTCTGGCTTGGCAGCATGTGATGTGCGGAGAAATTTACCCTCGTTATCCAAATGATGAATAGCTATTGCGCGGAGTTGATCTTTTGACTTTAAGTCAATATCTTCCCCAACAATGCCGTGAACAGTAAACACACACTCTCCATCTTCTATTCCGTCATCTTCCAGAGTATCATGAACACTAACTCCTTCAGCATTGCGGTTTGTTCCTTTCTTGAAGTACTCAACAGCAACAATAGGTTTATTGCTTGAATAAGTATCTAAATTAGAGGGAGAAAACACAACATCAGTGTAGTCACCATGATTCAATATGCAATATTTGATAGCATGCGCTACAACATTGCGCCTCACTAGTAAAAGTGCACGCTTATAATCTTCATCAGTAGGAGCGCATGTTCCAGAAAACATGATAGCAAGAACTTCATCAAAATCATCCCTGGGGGGGGGTAATACATCATATATTTTAGGAGTGGGATTCTCAAATGCAATAACATTAGAAACAAGCTTGCTGTGACCAATTGAGCCCCCAATTTGAACCTGGACAAAGCATTTAGAGTGTCGCACCCTTGCCACCAATAATTTCTCAATAAAAGTAAGTGACTGCAACTCTGGAGGAACATTACCCAGCCACAAACCATTGGCCAAAGCGAGTGGTGGAACAACACCTTGCCTGACCTTTGCGCGGCAAAAATCGCAAATTCGATCAGAACAAGATGCATCTAAAACAGGGCCCCGCAGTTCTCGCACAGGCTCAGAAAGATTGGATCTGGGAACACGTGTCACACCAGGTTTTTCTAAAATATGCAGCATATTTTTTACATGTTTCAATGGAGACAAATTAGTCAAAACTGTAAGTTGACCACAAACAGCGCAGCCACCTTCTTCAAAATTTGCAGGGTCTGAAGCTTGGCACCACTTGTGGATGATTTCATTTGTGCCTGCCTGCGAAATAGGCTCTGGAGGAAAATCCACAGGCTCAATAATAGTACTGGGAGAATCAGTCAAAGTGTGCTGCAAATTTGCATCAGTGGACTGAATAGTAATATTGGTGCTGCATAATTCAGACTGGTATGAGTTTACAAAAGCTAGTGGTGTGCTTGAAGATGAAGCTGAAAATGAAGTCAGCAAAGATGAATGCAAATTGAGATCCAAAGGCTGTTCAGCCGAATAAGCAGCAGAGGCATTGATACATGAAGAAGTTGGAATTTTCTGCGTATCAGTAGGTGATTTGGAAGCGGTAGCCAAATTTGCATTATCATTAGGCACACTATCAGATACCAAAAAAGAATGACAAGAAGTATCCCATGGTTGAACCTTAGCAGGTCTGCCTCCACCGCGGAAATATATCTGGGATTGCGCACAGACAGTAGAGTACTCAGAGGCAGAAAATAGACAGTAATCAGATGCAACCTGCAGCACAAGGTAAACTGCAATGAATAGCGGTGCACTTACAATTACCAATATTATACAATGCACACAAAGCTCAGCGTAGCACAATACATAAGGTGCACCCCAACATATTTCACAAGTTACACCGCAGGAGAATACCCAAAGCATAGCACTGCCCAATACACAACACTCGCTGCAGTGCAGCACACAAGACTTGCCGAAGCGAAACACACAAGGCACCAGCACACAAGACACACTGCAGCACAATACACATGGCACGCTGCAGCATAATACACAAGACACGCCGCAGCGCAATACATAAGACACGCCGCAGCGTAATACACAAGACATGCCACAGCGTAATACACAAGACACGCCGCAGCGTAATACACAAGACACGCTGCAGCGCACTAATATGCAGGACATGCCACTGTACAATACACAAGATGTACTGCAGAGTAATACACATAACATATATATTGCACTGCAACTACGATGTGCAGTTACCATCTATTACAATAGGAATAAGCACAATATCAATAAATGTGAAGTTAAAAAAAAAGCGCACCAGCAAAAAACACAACCACAAACTTAGCATCGCACTTGGTAGCACTAGAATAGGACTGAAGCTGCAGCGCGCACAAGAGCATCAGATTAAGTTATTGGAGTCCAAGGAAGCACATATAGTACTCACAAAGAAGTCAAATAGCAAGCAGCAGTAGATGGAAGGATCACAATTGGTAATAGCCCGAAAGCGACCCAGTGACTGCAGGCAAGGCGAAGAGAGCACCAAGGAAAGTCGTTAGAAAAGCTTAAGATGATATACACGCAGCACGCACGAAAAGGTCCAGCAGCGCACAACAAGTCTTGCAATTGAGGCAGAACACCCAAAGGGTTAGAAACTATGTGGGCTGGTCAGTACTCGCAAGGACAGAAAAGAAGATGGAATTACCAGTTTTAGTGACATATGTTTTGGTAGGAAATGACCTGCAGGCAGAGAGATAAAGCGAAATTTGGATGCAGAGAGATAAAACGATATCAATGTAAAAAGACAACCTTTGAAGCATGTCATGTGAGAGTCACATGAACATTTGGTAAGCATCAAAGCAGCTACTACCAAAGTCTCGCGCCAAGCAAAAGCAAAATAATATTCAACACACTACAACAAGGGTGAACAGCAATACAATAAGCCTAGACTAAATCGAAGCGTGCTCGCTAGCACTAAGTAGTACAATTTCATCACTTTCAACTCCAGCTCTAGCTGGTAACAAAAACCTAAATTGACACGCGCTCGAATGCATTTTCAAGACCAACTTCCTCGCTTGTTCCAGCTTCGACAATCAACTGTGCCCGCGTAATTTTACCTTTATGAAAATCATCGAAAGCCTTAGGCAAGCGGGGCGACATGACAATTGCCATGCCACTCTGCAGCAGTGGTCCACCCTTTTCAGCAGGACTAAGGTTGGGTAAGCTAGTTCCGTGCCAATCACCAGGTTTCCAGAACACTACTTTGTTCGAAGCACCTTGAATGCGGATTCCGTAGCTAGCTAGATAAAAATGACCACCCATGTCACCTTTGGAATTGTCGCGAAAGGTAGTCCACGACGCCGACCAGTCGTGAGGTTGTCTCTCAAAGTGAACAGCTCTACAGATAATCAGTAGTGCACAGTGCACCTGCATGCAAGTAACCCACCTTGCGTAATTTCTGGCAAATACACCAGAAGGAGGGGCAAGTTCTGCGTTGTGAAAAGTCACTGGTACTCCACCATCGACATCGATAGTATATGTCTGCTGCTTTCCACCATTTGCTATCGCTGTGTCCATCCTGTAAAGATTGTTGCCTTTAACAAGATCCTCTAGATCAGCGACCACTACACTTGGACCAAGCGACTTCACCAGGTTCCAGAAGAGGGCGAAGACCGAAGCAGATTTGTACTGCAGTTCACCTTTCTGGGATGGGGATAACTTGTGCTTGGATTCCAGATTCCGCGCCAAATCGAGGTGCGTGCGAGAACGCAAGCCAGCAGACCAGCCACAGATGACAATAGACCCAGCATCTTCCTTCTAACAAATGGTTAGTGGCAAATTGTACCCCACTGCAAAAGTTCACTTACTCGCACATTCTTTTCTAATGCAACATTTAGTAGCACAATCTCGTTAACCCAATGCAAGACCTTCTTGCATTTGCAGAAATCGCTGATCACCATTGCCACAAGTTTACCGTTCTCATCCTCAAAAATGGCACTTTCATCGGGACCAACATCGTAGTCGAGTTTCGCAGTATCAACCATGAACATTGATTTGCGACTGATGCGAACATCAGGCTGAGGAGCGCAATTGATCTGGTAGGACCACAAATCCCAGATACTCTGGTTTTCAACTATCCAGCGCCTTGGTGGCGGGTAAGGGTGCTTTTTTTTCTTCACAACGTGAACAGGAATAAGCGCGCGCAGTTCCTGAAGAGCAAGTCGCACACATTCATTGTGTGTGTTAAGAAGAAGGAGTTGTGCTAGTGCTCGCTTGCGCTTAGCTCGATCTCGTTGGACTGAAGTAGCTGTGTGTATAGCATCGCGAGCAGCATCTGTGATTTGGCCTTTAGTTGAGCCAACCCAGGACTTAAAATTGGAAAGACTGGATTCGGGGGTTTTATGGGGAATGTGAGTTTTAAGAAATGTCAAGATTTTGGAATCAGAAGTTTTCAGGTCGAAGAGATAAGGATTTCGAAGCTCGTCGGCCCACAGTTTATCAGCTTCGACATGCTTGCAGAGCGAGCGGAAAGTTGCGCCGTACTTCATGTTACGAAAGTCAGAAGGTGAGAGTCGGGAAGGCAAGAGTCGGGAAGGCAAGAGTTGGGAAGGCGAACAGACCGGATATACCGGGCAGAAAGTCGAGTCACGTGGCAGACCGGTTGCAGCCGCCCCGGTGAAATTTATCTCTTTCACCTTCTTCAGCACCCACCAATAGCCGCGAGCCCAGAGCAGCAGCTTTTACCTGCTATTTCACTGAGATTAGCTTTGTACATTTGCGGATGCTTCCTAACAGGGCGTGCAAAAATGCTGGGAGCTGCACCGCAGCTCACAGGAGGCCAACTCGAAATTTGGAGGTATTAGGTGTGCGCAGTGGCACCGGCGCTCGGCAGTGAGCGCTCCTGAAGAAGGGGGATGTGCGTTGCCAGGTTTAGTCGTGCATACAAATAACTCTTGTTGCATTTCCGGCTCGCACTGATACCACCTGCTCCCTGCAGCTAACCCGCCTTCCAAACCAGCTCCCTTCCCGCCCCAGCGGTTTCCGCATCCGCACTCTTCCACATCTCCGCGCGCTCCTACCGCCAGGCAATCGCTAAACGCCCGATCTTCGAACCGGTGCACTGCGCCTTGATCGATTTACCTGCCCACTTAACGGGCGCTTAATTTTTAGCACTGAGGCCGCGCCGGCGCTGCCCTTCTACACTTCATTAATTGGCGCCGCACTCTTCTGTACCCCGCACTAGGATCTCTCGTCTATTGAATTCACCGAAGTAGAAAATTTTACGCGGGTGGAGCGCCTTGGCAGCGGACTGGGCGCGCCAACCTTCACCATACTTCGAGCACCTCTTCTGCCTTGAGGATGGCCAGTGCAGCCTCAGTTTCCGGGGGTGGCGGCAAATTGTAGCGCACCGAGGGCGACAAGAACGGCAATCAGGAGGAGGGACGCGACGATAATCAGGAGGAGGGACTCGGCGAGAATCAGGAGAAGTGGTGGGACAATAAAGGTGCCGCAGGAGCCAGCGCGGTGAAGATACTGCGGTGGAGGACCCGCTGGCTCTACCTCTTGCGGCCCGGCTAATTATTCAGCTGCGCTGCCTGCGCCTCAGCGGGGTTTTTTTGAGGTGAGTGCCATTTTTCAGCGCGTCTTCATTGGATGTTCACGCGCACCTTCGTTAGATTTGGTGCCGCCGCGGCGGAAAATACAATGTTCTGCGCCTGGATGGTCCTATCGAAACGTACGGCAAGCCGGCTTCCAGCTTTCTCGCCTTTTGTAACATGTTTCGATGTGTTCTTCCAGTCAAACCGGACTTGCCGAATCTCGGTCCCTGGGATAATAGGTAGCTCATTTCCTTCATCGACTGGCTGCCCGCAAGCTTCTCCTTCGGTTCCGTCTGGCCGTAAAGATATCCCACCTGAAACATTCACAGTCCCTGGTTTATACTACCGCGATCTTTTAACGGTTATCAAGGAAGCATTCACGCTCCCTTTTGCAGCCAAATATCACCTTTCACCCTTCCGATTATTCCACCAGCCTCCATATTCAGACAAAGAATATCACGTCCATGGTGAAATCTACACATCAGATGCTTTCATTCAAGAACATGACAAAGTACAACGTGCTACTTTGCATCCTGAGAATGTTGGGTGTACGCGTGAACGTGTGGTTGCCGCACTGATGTTCTGGTCGGACTCGGCGCATCTTGCACAATTTGGAAACGCCAAACTGTGGCCTATCTACATGATGCTAGGGAATTTGTCAACATACGTAGCGTTCACAGCCCAACTCCCAAGCCTGCCATCATCTAGCGTAATATACCGCGGTGAGAGGCTTCACTGTAGAACATCTAGTGATATCCTAATGTTCTTCAACAGTTGCCGGATTCGTTTCAAGATTGGGCAAAAGTTTACTGCGCAAAATGGTCCACAAAATCTCAGAAGGCAGACATTCTGGCACACTGTCGGCGGGAGTTAATGCAGGCGGTCTGGAAATTCCTACTCATGGAAGAGTTCTTACATGCCTACAAATATGGAATCGTCATTAAATGTGCAGACAGCATTGAACGAAGAGTTTATCCACGCATTTTTACATATTCGGCGGACTATCCGGAAAAGTGAGTATATTTCTTCCTGTTTGACGGTAAAGGTCCTTAATATGGGTTCGCAGAGTATTGCTGGCAACGATTCGAGATAAGGGGCTTTGTCCATGTCCTCGCTGCTTTATCCCCAAGTCGCTTCTGGATAGACTCGGTGCAGATTTACGGTTCCGAAGGGCTTGCCACTATTTCGCCGATTTACTGATGCACGCATCGGATTATCAATTTGGATTCACCGATATCAACAAAAGTGCAGCACAGAAACACATATTTATTGTAGAAGTAGAGAGCCCACAAGTTAAAATAAATCTTCGTAGTACACTACCTCATCAATTGAATTAATGTGACTAGTAACACCTGCAGTAGAGCGAGAAGATGAAGCAAAAGGAGATTCAACAGGGTAGGCAGGTGCAAGAGTATTCAAAGTCAAAGGGAGTGGAGCCACTGCCAAAGGAGAGCAAGCCAGCCTTGCAGCAGCACCTGGAAGCGCGAGTAATATAACAAACGCGACATTGAGTGACACGCATGTGGGGATGTTGCGATAGTGCCGCTGGGTGCTGTAGGTGTGCGCAGTATAACCAACAGTGACTGTTGAGCCAGGTGGAAGATTGACCATACCGGTGCCGTACAGAGGGTATGAAGCAATAGCTAGTTCGTGAAGCTGGTTATGTTCACACTCGAATGCCGTGTTAGTACCTGTGCAGCGACCATCATAGACAGGAACTGCAGAATCCCAGGAGCAAGGCATGAGAGTTAAATTCAGGGTAGAAGTGCAGCGAACTCACTCGGATCTGTGAACGAAAGTGTTTGCCTTGAACTGACCCATAACGGTCAAGCGGTGATCAGTTTCAACGTAACGTGGAGGCCTATTTGGCTGCTGGACTGCGAAAGATAGATAGAACACAATCAGCAGTGGGCACAGAAAATAATAAAGGTGGTTGCACTGACTGGTACCAATTGGGGAATAATCGTCGTTAACTTTGCTTCGCTGGTCTTCGAAGTATTGGGTTGATGTCAAAGACATACAACCTGCAGATGCTGGAAATGCCACAGAATCAAAAGAGAAGGCAGAAGCAAAGAAACCAGCGAGGCATTGAAACTCCTGCTGGAATGGTCTAAGCAATATTTCGCGTACGACACGAATATTGCTATTAGCCTGAGGTACAGGAATGACACTGTACAGTGAAGAGCGTTTGACCACACCTGTGGTCAAAAATAGTGAAGTATGGCGGGCAAGCCGACCATTACCTGAAGGACAAAGACTTGTCGTTCCCTTAGCTGAAGACATGCGCTGGACCACAGCTGGATTTGCACGAGAAGGATTGACAAAGCAACCCAGATTGGTGAATATTGTGCAGCGAAAGACACTTCTAAAAAAATTAAGGATGCTGCGGGGTAAGCAGGCAAATATTAACTCGCAAAATAATAGTACCTTTTCTGGGCCAAATCAAGAGGACTGTACACTTCACGAAAAGGTAACCAATCAGCGTCTTCGGCAAGAGGCGTATTAGCGACGATGGGGTACAAGACAGGCATTCTGGCAAGTAGATGATTAAATTGGGAAGAAAAAGCACAACACACTTACCTCAAGTTGAGAACATTAACGTAAGTGGGAGCAAGAAAAGCGTCAAATAATTCAAGGCGCAGGCACCCATCATCACTCAGGCCTCCATCATCGAAAAGAGCAGGAGGGGGAGATTGCACCAAAGCTGATGAAGTGGCAGGTGCCGATACGATGGAGTCAATTTGTGACAGGAGAGATCGCCGCTGCGGAGCTGGAGAGGGCCCAGGTACTGGACGCGTAGGCAAAGGTGAGCGTGCAGGGGATATATTCTGGACAGCAGCCAGGGCTTTCTGAATAGCTTCCATTCAAGCAGGAGAGCCTCGAGTAGGTGCATTTCGAGATGCAAAAGATGGAATAGGCAATTTAGCAGATTTACGAAGGTCCTTTACAGGTGTGGTAGGTGGTGCCACTGGTTTTGTAGGAGACAAACATCGCCCAGAACGAGGAGAGGAAAGCAGTGCGGGAGCACCAAACTGCAAAGGAAAGGGTGACATCTTTGAAGGGGACCTTGCATGAGATAGCAAAGGCGACAGAGCAGGTATGGAATCCAAGTCGTCTGGAAGTTCTAAATCAAGAGCATCGTACATGTCAATATCGGAAGGCACAGGTAGACTGCGACTACTTTGTGGAGGAGTGATAAACTCGATTTCATCAGGATTGGCAGTGTAGCGCAATTTGCCTGATGTACTGGCCAAAGTAGGTGGAGGAGAAGGACCGCGAACTGCGAATGGAATGGAAGTATCGCCAGTAGGTGAACGAGTTGAGCGAGTAATATTCCCAGTGGGAACATAAGGCACACCATTAATGACCATCGAAGAAGCAGTCAAACGAGTAATATCCTCAGTGGGAATATAAGTCACACCATTGATGACCACCGAGGAAAGACCAGGAGTGGCATGCAAATAATCAGCCAAGCGCGACCGCTTCGAAGGTGATGGCAAGGAAGACAAAGTCGATCTAGTGGATAAGCATGAGCAAAGAAAAATCATAAGTGCAGGATAAATACAGACAATTTTCGCTTAGGCAAAGACGTGCTGGAAGATTCAGTGGCAGCGGTCAAAGGAGCAGATCGAGCCTCAGAAAAGCTAGGAGAATCCTCAAGTGCAGGATATACAAGCTGAGGCGAATCTGCATCACCACCTGAAAGCGTGGACAAACTTGTTGATCTGCGGATCGCATCTGGTGATTTTGAAGGAGTAGCTGCAGGTAGGAAAGCATTGGGAACCGTTCCAAATGCAGTAGGAGAGTTAACCCGACCCGGTGGAGTAACCACTGAAGAAAAAAAATTAGTATGTGCAACGAGTGCAGAGTAGAGCGTAAAAAAAGTACCTGCATCGCCAAGATCATCAGTGTCGTCGCCGTAGTCAACAAGAGCTGGCAGTGTAGATGAAGATCGAAAAATTGGTGCTTCATCTATCGACCCAAACACAGGAGATTTCAAAGAAAAAGTAGGCAATAGGCGCGAACTAAAATGCAAGGACATAAATTGCCAAACCAAAAAAAAAAAAATAGAAAACTCACGACAGCTGAACGCCAGGAGCAGAAAATACATCGGTTGGAGATGCAGCTCGCGAAAGAGCCAAAGTACCTGATTTTGAAGACTCGGTTACATTCCCAGAGTAAGCAGGGTGAATAAAGCCACCACCACCACCACCAATTTCAGTAGGTTCAGTGGTAGGAGACAGCGCAGCTGAATCAGACTGGGCGGTAATAGAGTCCGAATTACTTTCAAAACAAAGAATCAGGAGAGTCAGAACGAGTTAAAAGAAGCAATAAGGTGGTGAAGAAACATACAGAAAGGAAGAAGGAGGATATCTGGTGCTGGGTAAAGAGCGCCTAGAGGATCTTCAGATATCACTGAAAGTGGGAAAGAAAAAGGATGTAGTGCCGAAAAAAAAAAAGAAAGAAAGAAAAAATGGCAATAACTCACGAAGACATTTATGGTTACTGAGCAGAACGTAGTTAGCTGGTAAGGCAAGTGTTGCGAGTAGATAGGGAAGTCAAAGAACGCAACCTGATATATAAGTAGAGTCGGTGTTATGACTCGATCAATAGTCTCGTCCAAACCTTCACAGTACGTAACTCGGTGGTAACAATGATAAGAGAAATTAATGGAGATTATAGAGCAAGCCTTTCCGTTTGATGAAACGCTAGGCAAAAAATATATACTCAAACAACTAGGCTCAAGTAAAATTAGTAACTAGTTTGTAATATGAAACTCACAGAAGTTATTATTTGGAGATAGCTCAACAAATAATAATAAGATTACCCTCGGAGATGGCTCGACAAGCAGTAATATGAATCAGAACTAATACTCGGAGATAGCTCAACAAGTAGTAGTGAGTGTGATGTCTAATACTCGGAGATAGCTCAACAAGTAATAGGAAGTTGCAACTCAGAGATAGCTCAACAAGTGGCAATTGAAGAAGTATTCACTAGGAGATAGCTCAACAGGTGAATATTAGTGGATACAACTTGGAGTTAGCTCAACAAGATGTATAAATGTGTATTGTAGCTTGGAGATAGCTCAACAAGATACAATGAGTTGGTCTGGTGATTCACACAAGTGATAACAGCAAACAAGTGGGGGTTTGGATTTAAGAAAAATAATACGTCTAACGTACATTGGTAAATCTAGACTACTTATATACTGTGCAATGTGTACTAGTTAGGAAATGCTGCGGAATGACTAGATTTGAGTCATAACTGCGGAAATACTGCGGATGAGTCAGTCTGACTATGTACTGCTGTGCAATGACTAATATTGAGTCATGTATGCGGAACCGTAGTTGACTCAGATATCTGGCTGTGCAATGACTGATATTGAGTCATTGATGTAAAGAGGCTATGCAATGATGTCATAGCTGTGGAGCAGTGATGTGATATCATAACTGCGGAGCAATGGAATGACATCATGATTGTGGAGTAGCAAGATGACATCATAGTTGTGGAGCTAGAATGATGTCATGACTGTGCAGACTGTGCAGTGACTGTTAAAGATCATTCTGGTGTTCTGGAAGAATGTGTGCAGCATTAACCCAAATGGTGTTGAATAACTAATGAATGTAAAATGTTAAGTAGAAGTATTAATGATAGTGTTCATAGTTGGTTACAGAAGAAAAAAGATTGGGTGTATAGGATTTAGATCCGGGTCATAACAGTCGGAGTCGGAGTAGGCCACCTAAAAACCGAGAGATATGAATTAGAGAAAATCCGAGGAGAGCTCGAAGAAGCAGTAATAGTTAGAGTAATGGTTGGTATGTAAATGTGAGCGCGGGCAACCAAGAAGCCAAGACACCAGCAGATGGCGTATAGCTGTCAAGATAGCCTGCGGTGACGACCGACTGCCAGCAACAAACCCGCGTTGTGCAAAAAAAAAAAGCAAAAAAAAAACCCGTGTGGGCCACACACAGTTGTCAAATTATAATGTGAGATCCATGAGAGCGTGGCAGAGCACCAGTAACTCTCAAGTGGAAAATACCTCGGAGGCAAGTAAATGGGGCAGAAAAAAAAAACTGCGAAGAATTACAGGTACGAAGCTGTCAAAATAGAAGAAGGGATCCACAAATGAGTTTCTGAGTACAGAGCATGAAAAGCCCCTCGGAAAGGCAGAAATAACTGTGAGGGATTGGAGAGCGCGAAGCTGTCAAATTAGAAGACCAGCTCCACAAATGATTACCAGAGAGCAAGAGCACCAGTAGCCCTCGATCGAGGAAAGCGCCTCGGAGGCGATTAAAAGGGACCAAAAAGTCACAAAGAAATGTGGTCCACTAAATTGCCCAAGAAGGCAAGCAAATTACAAGAATATAAGGCAGTGCACTTAGTCGAGATCAGAGTAGCGCAACATGGACGAACACTACGGTGCAAACGAAGCTAGTGAGTTAAAATCAGTGACTAGTCCAAAGTAAAGCAACTCACAAGCACGCAGAAGAAACACTTAGCACTATCCGAACAAGCAGAGAAAAAGACAGACCATTTCACACACAAACAAGACAATTGACCGAGGTAGAGCAAAAAAATCAGACACACATAGAGCGAGCACTGAATATTCAGCAGAGTGGTGCATTGCAAAATATGGTTGATGTGAAAAAATACAGTGAACCAGATTGCTGGAGGGTAACCTGGCGGCAAACAGGGGAACTCAGTGAAGAAGTAATGTTTCACATTCAAGGTGTGATCGAGGACAAAAAACTGGCACCAGTTAGAGGAGACAAGTAAGTGACTGCCAAATCGTGCAGACCAAGTGCTTCGCACTGAAAGAGAACCCACAGAAGCGCTAAAAAGCTTAGGCACTTGAAGCAATCCATTGTAGTGAGTGGCCTAGGCAGTGAGGGATTTGATAAGGACGTAGATGCTGTGATGGATGTCTACGCGATACTCGCAAGACATGTTCAAGGACTTAAACCAATTGAAATCAAAGATCTAGGAAGATATAGTGGCCTGGAATTCAGCAGCCGCGTGTTCACACCCAAAAACGAAGCACCTAACATGGAATGGGCAGTAATTGACGAGACGATAGATTCGAACAACTTCATGCGAGATGTGAAGGCAAGTGGGGTGGGCTATGTACACGGAGACGAGAATGTTGTAAACTTCGGCGTTGAGGTGAACGGTAAAGAAAAGAAAAAGTAAGTGATGTAGGCCGCCGCACGAAAGAGCTGCACACTCACCAATATGCACAGAACAGAAAGTATTGCGCCGCATCAATTGCACATAGGTGACGTCGTAGATATTGCATTCGCTGTCATTGCAATCGAAGGACGAGGTGCCAGTAATCCAACGAATGGGGTAGCGAAACTGTTATTGAGGTCAGTAACACTTCTAGAGGGTAAGCACACACAGGTGAGTGCTAAAACACTAAAAGAAGATAAAGAAGAACTAACACACTGCGTAACTGCAGGCTTGGATCAAAACGAAAGCATTGCTTGGTTCGAGTGGTGGAAGAAAAGTAAACCAACTGAGGAAACGAGCAGCTTTTGATGAAGAGGAGGTGGAAGTGACCAGGAAAAGACTCAAGCAGATGTCTTTGGATGTGAATGAAGAAGGCAGCAGTGGCAGCGCGTAGAAGCCAGTATTTGGCCCTCGAGTAGACAAGAAAATGCAGTGCGGCTTGCGCACCAGCAAATTTATATTGCAATTTATCTGCATGGAGATGAAAGCAGCAACGAGATACTAATCACATGAATGACTGGTTACATCAAGATGGAATTACAGCGACCAAAAAAATTGAGAAACGAGAAAAATGATAGCAAATAAATCGCAGTATAGTAGTTCGATAAAACTAACAGAACGGCAAAGATTTCCCAAAAATGAACAGACGAGCATACTGCGGAGAAGAAACAGCAGCAGGAAAAACAGCGCGATCCCTAATAAAGCCAGTAGTGCAGCGCATCCATTCCGAACAATTATAACCACAGGAAATGTGTGCGAGGACATCAGGAGGTTCGATCAAACCAGCCTGGACATTCATAACATAAGTAAAGAAGGCGAGATGTCGGAGGGCATGGTGACCATAATGAAGTTGCAAGCGCTGGAGAGCAGGACTCGCATTCGCAAGCCAAGCATTCTTTCATTGCAGTTTCAACGCATGGAAAGGGTGGCCAGACGAGAAATTGCATAGTAATCACAGTAACCTCAGATACATGAGGAATCGAAGCAAAAAATGCTGGCCAGGTGCGATCAGACCAAATAACCCGATTGAATACAGTGGCAGGGGGAAGAGGATGGTTTGTGATTTCCATGCGCAAGAGAATTGCCGAAACATGTGAAGGAAGTTGGTTTCGGACGAAGGTGAGGAGTCGGGATATGAAGAGTGGACAAACAGGATCAAAGGAGAATGCCACGCATCGAACGTTAGGGGCCCGCTGAAGAATTTCACCCATGTAATTGCCAGTGGTAACTGATCCAAGAGGGAAGGCTCGGCTAAACGAGAAAGAAAACTCGACGTAAGTTAAGGCTTCCGCGAAATGACCCGTGATAAGCGAGCGCGAATGAACGGTGCGATGAAACGAAGCAACTGCTCTTGTTGAAAAGATATTGACGCGGCGGAATATCAAGGCAGGTAGCACAGCAGCAAACAAGCGGCACGTGGTGAGGATTGCGAGGAGGTCTTTTCGGCGGGTAAGGCGTTGAAGTTCAAGAAGACTACTGTCATATATGGGAACGCGAGTGATATCAAACAAGGGATTTATGTAGAAGGAGACGTATATTCGCAAAATTTTGGTGGTGATCTCGATAGGCACTGCACAACAAGAAATGAGTGATGAATGAGAAAGATAATGGAATACACTCACAAGAAGTGATAGTTGGCATTTTTGCTGCAAGGTAACAGAAGGCAGAAAGGGCGCTACAAATCAGAGCTGTGGGCGAAAGTATTAAATACATAGAAGGAGCCGCCGCGTGCACTGCAGCGACCGCCGACAAAAAGTAAAAAACCGAGGAAATAAAAAGCGGGGGCTACAAATTTGGAAGCATTATTAAGAAGGATAAACGCCGTGTGGCGAAAAGAATGTGCTGCACCGATAATCTGCGCATTAGAGGTGTGACCACAGCGGCGTTTGATGCAAGAAGTTCACTGTTCAAGAGTAAAAGGTATCAGATGCGGGATGTTTCGGGTACCAGGTTTGAGTGAAGTAGTGAGCCATCAGAAGGTCACATGTCAAGCGCTTTGACATTTCTAAATATGGGGAAACGATTCTGCCAAATTTGGACAAGATCAACCCTAATCGGGACAAAATTCCCACGCGAAACCGGCCATAAGGACAAGCCTTCATTACATTCAGGACTCGTAACATCATTCAACGCCCGACACGAGAATGAGATGGAAAAATGGTTACAAGAGTGAGGACCAAACGTTTCACGTCTCAACAATCCTCACGCAGACTTTATGGCCAGTACTGTTACAAACATGTTACATCAAGTGTCCCATTCAAGCTCGTTACTGCTAACTTTGCCCTCAAGTTGTTCAACCCCCCCACAGCTCAAGTTACAACCCCGAACCGACCCTTATACCGTAAATGTACCTCTTCACCGGTACCCTTAATGAAATTGGAATTTAAAGCCCCCCTCCCTACGACTCCAGAGACAGGAGCACTCACAGGTTCCTTGCGCCAGCTTATTATCGGACGCCTGTTCAACGTTCGACGTAAAGGAGGTTACCGTTCATATAGCCATGGTCCAATAGTGTAGAGGTTATCACACGGGATTCTGATAAGACTGAAAAGGATTGCCTTTTCCCGTGACCCAGGTTCGAGTCCTGGTTGGACCTTGTGTCGACGATACGAGTACAATCTTTTGCTCGAGCATTGTATATTTTGATCAAGCAATAGGTTTTGACTGGGGTTCAGGGCTCGATGTAAAGGAGGTTACCGCCAGTATGGTCATGGTCCAATAGTGTAGAGGTTATCACACGGGATTCTGATAAGCGTTGGTCCTAACTATGTGCTTCCCGTGACCCAGGTTCGAGTCCTGGTTGGACCTATCATCCTCGAGCACCCAATATTTTTTGATGTTTTGTCAGAGCATTGTATATCTTTCTGAAGAGGCTACGGCGAGACATAACTATGTAATCAAGATTTTGTTGACAAGTCGAACGCGTTCTCTTCTAATAAAGATTAACCTATTTTTCTCCACGAATTACTATGCACTATGCTCTCCAAAGGTAAACGACCTTAAATTTGCATACTTACTTGTAACTTAGGAGCCAGAAATGACCGATGAGCGCGCGCTAAATGATGGCTATGGGACCGGACCGAAATTTCAGAACTTTGACTCAAATTTCTAAATTTTCAATGACCATGTCTTCCACCACTTCACTCTCCCATCTGCCAGTCGAGCTACACGAGAAAATTCTCGATATCGCTCTCACATCCAATGCCAACGCAACCACAATGTCCGACGCCCTCAACTTCGCCCTCGTCTCGAAACTCTGGACGCCCCGTTCGCGCTACCACCTCCACCTCTCTCTCGACGAGTCCCGAGTCAAGTACCAGAAACTCCGCACATTCACCAACCTGTGCGAGCACCCACTATCCACACTCACCCTCATCCGCGCTTTATCCATCTCCAACGTCGGGAACATCCGTATAGGACTAAAACGCAGCTCATTAGACCACACCGCAGCCAATGCCTTGTTTTCCCGACGCTTCCTCACCAAATCCAAATCCAACTCCAAATCCCGAGATTTCATCCTCGAGAGTGTGTTCACCCACCTGAAGACGCTTACGCTTGAGAAAGTCGGTTGGTGGACATTGAGCGACGCCGCCCGCTCAAGCTTACACAACGGATTTCAGCTTGTCACCTCCCTCGCTCTGCACAACGTCAGCTTTCTCAACTACCACCACTTTCACGAACTGGTATGCTCCTTCCCAACGCTCGAAACACTCCACGTTAGTCTCCTCCAATCCTCATTCATACCGGACCACGAAAAGAATCCCAACCTGCAACTGCCAGTAAACCTGCATTCAATCGAGATCGCAACCGTAGATGCCGCAACGCTCACCGCTTTGTCTTTCCTCACCCCATGCCGTCGCTCCGCCGATTCCACTGGACGTCGTATGCGTTTTATCAGCTCGAAGAGGAGTGCAACATCGTCGGAAAACTCCTAGCGTCCGCTGGATCTTCACTCGTCGATCTTACCCTCGCCTTCTCCGTGGATACATCCAGTAACGACATCAGGATCCGGAAACCTAGTTTCGAAATCGCAAGTACGTTATCACATTACATGTTTTCATCCCCCCTTTTCTAAAGAAAACCTATGTTTTACGTGTATGTAGTCGCGCAATTCAAACGCTTCCACAACTCCATCGACCTCTCCAAAAACCCTTCCCTCAAATCCCTCACTCTCGATATCCGCCCTGACCCCTACCTCGTTCTCTTCCTCCAACACGCGCTTCACCCCACCCAAATCCTCAGTATCCGCTCCCTCTCCATCCCATACCTCGAAAACATCATATTCTCGCTAAAAACCCAAAACCTTCCCAACGACGGCTTAACCGAATCTGACCTCGATATCGGGTTGCAGCAACTCCCACTAGCAAATGTCCAAGAATTGAATTTCGAAGTAATGGGTTATTTTCCGCGTGCGACGGTGATAGAGAGCGTTGGGAAGATCCTGGGTGGGTTTTTGGAAAGGGGTGTCGTGTTAGTTACTTCTTGTCCTATGTCTGCAATAAACATACCAGAACCATAAACGATAAACGATTGTCGATGAAAGTACTCAGAATACTCGAAATCATGCAAAAAGTGAGGCATGCGACGTAGACGGTATGTGTATTAGGACATTGACTAGTAATTGTTCGTACGGTCTCATATATCATCCTCCGGACCCTCCTCAATCAACTTCGCATAGTCCTCATAGCTCGCAAACGTCGGCAGCGACTTGAGCTTTTTCCTCCTCTTCTTATCCTCATCAATCCTCTTCCTTTTCTTGCTCTTCGCATCACCACCGTTATCAATTCCGCCCCACTCCTCCTCCTCCTCTCCCCCTCCCCCTCCCTCCGCATCTGCATCTGTATCATAATCCGAACCGTCATACTCGATGAGACCATCAGGAACGTCACCATTAAAGGAGATGAGGTCTTCGTTATCAGACCCTTCGGCCAGCGAAAGCCCATCATCTGAAAGTCCGCGTCGTCGTCTTCATCATTGAGTATATCGTCACCGAGGTCGTCCGAATCATCGTCGATGTCAACGTCGGAGGCTTCCATAAGATCGTCGTCGTCTCCGCGTGCTTTGGGCATACTCGCTTGCATGGCCTATGAAGGAGAACACGCAAAAAGAACACGTAAAAAGTTAGACATCTGTATGAAGGATGTGGTCCATTAGAGCATTGAGACATACCTTCCACACCTCCTCCTCGTCCAAGTCACTCCCATCTTCATCTTCATCCGCTTCATCTACCGCTCCACCCACGTCTTTCTCAGCCTCGGCTTCATCTCCCGTTAAATCCATCTCTTCCCCTCCATCACTCGAGCCTCCATCCTCTCCCTCTCCTTCACCATCTTCTTCTTCAGACACTTCCTCGTCCGATAGTTGTTCATCCGCGCTCTTCATTTTCATACGTTCATTCTTCCTCGTGAAGAATTTGTGGAAAAATAACTGGCACACACAAAAAAAAAAACACCCAATGTTAGTTACCAAATATTTTCGAATCGAGGAATCCAAAAACCAAAAAGAAAATAAAATAGACAAACAAACAAAATAAATAAATAAACAAACCTGATCAACCGGAACGTCCTCCACCCTCCTCTTCAAAAACTTTTCCTCATTCATCATCAACTCCCCACCCCCGTCGCATCCCCCTTCACCAACTTCACGCCCTCGACGCCACTCGCAGCCGGCTGCATCGCGCTCGCGCCCTTGCCTTTTCCTTTCACACCAGCAGCACCAGCACCAGCATCACCCGATACCTTCTTTCGCGTTTTTGTACACGAAGCGATCGAGGAAGTGGGAGAGGGTGTTGAGGGAGAGATCGGCGTTGGCGGTTAGGGCTGGGAGGTGAGGAGCTGGCGCGCGTGCAGAGAGATGGCTGGGTGGTAGTGGTGCAGGAGCGGTGTCTGATGAAAGATGAAGAGAGATGGGTTAGGAGATGGGTTTAAAGAGAGATAGGTTAGAAAGAACAAGAGGATAAGGGAGAATGAAAAAATGAAAAATAGACGTACAAGCTCCCATAATGGTGACGACGACGCATGAGCATGCTGTGGGTCCCGCTTACGAGCGTCATACGGCTCCCCATCCTCCTTCGCAGGTTGACTGACCATGCTCCTCAAGCCAGGTATAGAGCTGAACAGCTGTTCCAAAACGTAAAAAAAAAAAAAAATCGTAAGCTTAACACAACACCAGTTGCCCAACGTAAGGATGTAACCCTACATACCTCTCCGAGTAAATACAGCCCCCCAGCAATAAACTCAGTCGCACCGTTCCCGCCACTAACAAGAACCTGTACGAATCTTTTAACAAGCGCCTTGATCCTCTCGTTATCAAGCATCCCTGCGTCAGCTTTGATAGACTTGAACAAAAGGTTCAAATACATCGCCTGCTTGGAGGATGTCGCCAGTCGGCCGTCGTGTAACGACGCGTAAAGCGTGCGGAAGTAGCGGTCCACGATCGATTTGGATGTCGATGAGCCCGAGGGAGAAGCAGAGAGAGACGCAGAGATATGCTGGATCAATAACAGCGCCTGGAGGGATATGTTGAATGTGGATTTGTGGGTGATGAAGAAGAGAGTATCGATGTGTTTGAGGAGCCTAAAAGGCGTTGAGGCGGTAGTCAGTTTTTTTTTACATTTAATCAAGAAAACTTGCAAGTTTGTGACTTACACGACATCGTTTGCATCGATTTTCGCGAACGGCAGTGCTCGATTGACGCCAGTCAGGATTGCAGAAATCAATTTCGAGTTTTCATCTTCCACCTCCCCAAACCCAGCTGCACCCTTGACTTCTTTATTTTTACCCTTGCCTTTTCCTTTACCGGCTTTCCCTTCAAAAACGCGCCCGCTCTTGTCCATTTTAACTTCAGCCGTTGGTTCTTCGCCACCGGCAGCATCATCCTCTTCGCCGGTAATCTTCCCTTCCCCCAACAGCTCCTTAAACATCTCAAAGTATACTTCAATCAGTTTCAACGCCACTTCGCGGTCAGGTGGCGTCAGAACGATCTGGTTGAACGTTATCGTGGCATAATACCGCGCATGTGTGTTGACTGGCTTTTTCTCCTCAGCAGAAGCTTTGCCTTTGCCCTTTCCCTTTGCAGCTGAAGAGGAAGACGCGGAAGCGGGGGTGGGTGTGTCGTCATCGGCGAAACGGATCTTGCGGCTAGAGATGTGCGAGGGAACCTGAGATGCGAATGCGGCTGCTGCTGCTACGGTGGCAGCTGCGGTGGGAGCAGCGGGCCGAAGGACGAGAGAGGTTATCTCGCGAACCACTACGCCTTTCATAGGCGCGTGAGGCTGTAGAAGTTGAAGTATCTGATACGAGGCCCGAGAGCATATCGCTTTATCTGTGTCACCCTGCAATAGAAGGTAAGCTCAGAAAAAACGGTGTAGTTATGATTGGCAGGACACACGAGTTTATTAACGAGCAACCGAAGCAAGTTTTGCTCCTGCTCGGGCTTTTCCCGCAGCAAGGTGGAAATGAGATTCAGTGTTTGGGTTCGCACGTAGGGTAACGGATCGAGGGAGAGATTCTCAAGTATTTGAAGTATAGAGAAGAAGTATTTCTTGAGCCAATCTTCGAAATACCACACTACAAGGTGCTGGTCGGTGACGTCGGGATGGAGCAAAGGCTGGTCACGAAAATACCTGATGTGAAAAACTGAGAGGAAGGATCTTTTTCGATTTACCGAGTGTACTCACTTCAATTTACGTTCAGGTGCACCTCCGCCGACCCACCAATCTACAACACATCGAAGAGCCTTGAGACTTTCCTCTCGACCTCCTTGACCTTTTCCCCGCTCAGACATTCCCTTGAGTGTCTCCAACGCCTTGACGTTATGAACGGGACTACTCTGGACTAACAGAGTAAGAGCACTCAGTCTGTCCGAAAGCGTACCCGACTGTATGATTTTCGACAAGAACGAAGCCTCTGAGGCTGATGAGCCGCCAGAAGACGAAGACTTGAACGTCTCTACATCTTCAGCGTGGAGCTTGGAAGCTCGAGTAGTCATCGAGTTGTGCTGAGTAAGTGTGACGGTCGGTAGGGCAGTAGTAGGAGCACCTAAACGCGGAATGATATTATACCATTGCGAAGAAGG
>JADNRY010000182.1:0-129835 GCA_015501585.1 Rhodocollybia butyracea | reverse complement strand
ACCTCATTCTTGGTGCCAGCATGCTTCTTCTTGCTGCCGGTCCCGACGAACACCTTTCCCATACTGCTACGCGCCAGCTCTGTGACCTTCGCAAGCGTGACCTTCGCAAGCGTGACCTTCGCAAGCGTGACATTCGCAAGCGTGACATTCCCTGTGGTCTTTTGCACCTTCTCGATGATTCGTAGCAGCTGCCACGCTTGAATAGTGGCGTCCTTATCTAGATAATCCTCGGGAGTGCGAGTGCAGTTGTCGCAATGTCCGCAGGGGCCCCACGCAGATGCATCAGATGTGGACCATGGTGTCACGGAGAGCTCAGTGGTGTGAGAGAAGTAGCTTTTTTGGGAAGAGAGCTTTAACGAAGAAAAGTATTGGAAAACCAAAACTTACTTGGCGAATTGAATTTTTCTGCATCGAGTTAGGTTCTGGGCGAATTCGAGCATGGCATTGACTATGAGCTCAGTCACTGAGGAAACTGTCTGGTAGCATTGGGTTACTCGCGTTTTGCGCTGCCATCTTTGTCCGCCATCGTCATTGAACGGAGTGTTGACGCGCCTTGAGCGCGGTAGAACAAAACACAATTTGAATCTTTCCCATCTCGACCAGCTCGTCCCGATTCTTGATAAAAGCCATCGAGAGATTTCTGGTGGAGAAATCAGTCAGTACAGGGAGAGAAAAGAGACCAAATTCGACGCACCGACATCGAATGGTGGATTACGAATCGGACATCACGCTTGTCAATGCCTAATCCAAACGCTGCATAGCAAAATGAGAAACACTGGTAGCACAAACGACTTTCACGTCACCTTTATGCCAATCGCGAAGCAGTTTGTCCTTCTCACGGTTTGTTCGGTCTGCGTGATACACGCCGGTGCTGATTTTACCCCGTACAAAGAGTTGCCTTAGGATCCACGCGGCCATCTGGGAATACAATTTAGCTCCCTCCGAGGGCTTGGGTAGGACTGTGTAGTGAAGATTGGGGCGGTAGAGCGGGGCGGTGAAGTAGACTGTGCCAGTCCAGTCCGCATCTCGGAGGGAATAAGCTAGTGAAGACTGGATGTCAATGAAGAAGACCTTACCTTCACCGGGTACAGTCATATCTAGCCCTAAGACTTTGAGTAGATCTTCGAGTACGAGCGGCGGGCACGTTGCGGTCACCGCCATTATAGGGACTTCAGGAAAAAGCTTTCGAAGGATATGGAGGTTCTGGTATTCCAGTCTAGGGTGGGTAAGCAAAGGAAACGCCGAACACAAAGCGTTGTGGTCACCGAAAATCATGCCCTACTTGCGAGACACAGTGGGCTTCGTCGATCACAATGCGGGCTGTGAGGACGAGATGACCAGCCGTTTGAACATAATGGGGCGGCCAACTCACTTAATCTATGTGCATCTGACAACTTCTGCAGACACGACAAGAACGACTGACTCTTCATAATCTTCTCGGGCTAAAGGAAAGTCAGAAAGTGAAGTGAGTGGTTGGTTCAGCGCAAGAACGAGAGGGCTTGCCGTGCAATAGAGCAGCTTAATATCCTTTCCTCCGTTTGACGACCCTTGTCCCGAGGTATTTGCCATGTCGCCTAGCCGGGCATTGATCGAATCTTGCTCAGCCTTGGGTAGGTTGCCAGTTAATGGTACTGCTTCGACTGGAGAAGGTTGCCAGTAAACAACGAACAAAAAAAAAAAGAAAAACCACAATTCTTACCGCCAGCCTCTCGGAGATGCATAATTTGGTCGTTTATCAGATATCAACGGGGAAATGACTAGTGTAACCCCCGGGTTGAGCACGGCAGGAAGCTGGTAAGTAAGAGATTTGCCTCCTCCTGTGAAAACAGTGTTTAATCCAGTGTAGAACGAAGGTAAGACGCGTACCCGTTGGCATGACCACAATAATATCCCTTCCGTCCATGTTCGAATTACAAGCACTATTGTGTATATCGTTAGCATTGGATAACCCACCGCGTTAAATAAAAACCCACCCCCTCTGGCACAACCTGAAATCTTGAATACTTTCCTCATCGTATCCTTCAAGGCTCCATCCCACTCGAACACGCCATTAATCTATGCCACGACGTCCAAGCTTTTTCGCCATTGTCGCGCCAGTTTCCCTGTCAGGAGTCAGAGATGCCAGGGTCTGTTCGTAGTCTTTGTATTCTAGCAAGTCATCATCCATGAAACCATCAAATTCATCGTCTTCTTGCCCTTCCAAGTCAATAAACTACAAGTGATTTGAGTTCGCTGTGCGAAAATACTTCTTGTTCTGCCGCGCCAGGATACCTTATTTTCCATGTTTGTGCAATTCTCCATGTTTGTGCGGTTCTCTCCTGATTATTACAAACAAACGCGCTCGGTCCTCGAGCCTTGTGCTTTGAGATGTGATTTGCAGTATTCAACGACTATATCAGTCAGTGCCGAGTCAACAACACCATGGGACATACATATCCCAGACGCTCCTACGCCAGAAGCTGTGCGACCTGCGATGAGCTGACCGACATTCTGTACAACCCCGCAAACCAAAGACCCGAGCTCAAAGATCACGATGGTGGAAATGAAAACCACTTGGCAGGAAATATGCGGAGAAGTTGGCCGTAGAATAAGAGGAAGACAGTGTGTGAGATAAAAGATGTGGCGATCCACCCTTGGAGGGAGAACGAGTCGAAATCGGAGGCGATACGGGGTAACGCGGTTGCTGTTTATCATAAAGCATTAGAGGAGTTTATCTACGTATGACCAAACCGACGCACCTAGAAACGGGTAGATCTAGGTAGATGAGAGTTGATTTTGGATATCGCCAACCTCACAACGACGCACGGTTGGCCCACGATGAAAGGGGCTGGAGGAGTAGGACGCAGGTACGACCGAGAATTTAGCCGATACCGCGAGGACCAGCGATGCGTGTGTTGGTCCTTGATCTCGTTGTCCTCTGTGGAATCGGGCCCGCGGTCGGCTCGCATGGTGATATTCAGTATCGGGAGAGGGATAGCCCTCTGGTTGTAGCTTGCGGAAAACCTATCGCTGGAACTTGCTGCTGAGGATATAAGTAGTATTCTCACCAAAGTCTGGTGGCGTGGGGCGAGTTGTGTATGGACGAAAATTCAAAGTGTTGAGGAGGTATGGAAGTGCGAACGAAGAGACAAAATATCATGGATTCAGTTGGTAGAACGAGACACGTTGCTCTGAGATGTCCTCCAACGATGGATTTTGGTGTTTTTGCCTAATTTCTGCCGTAGTTCTTTGGAATTAACTGGATTATAAGCTAAGGCTGTCAAGTCTTTACGTGTCAAGAGTTTTTGCCGGCGCTACCTGTCACATGATGATTCTACACTTGTCGTTGGTCCATTCTCTACGTCTAGATCTGGTGACAGGTAAGTAACTCGATGTACATGCAGAGCTAGAGTGTTTGAATGGTCTCAAGGACACGTTTCAGGCTGACATGACTCGCTCAGAATTTGAAGAAGCATTTGGGCCCTTCCAAACCAAAGCTGATGCTCAGGATGCTCTCTCCATGGCTGCCGATGAACAAAAAACACTGTACTATTCCCAGGTAAGTCCATATCATGCCACACGGTGGACAAGCAAACAGTATCAAGTGGAGCCTGACCGTATCCGTATCGCTCTAGCACTCGGACGAGCATGCAATAAAAACACTTGAGTCTTGGTATGGAAGTGAGTTTAAGAGAATGCAAGGGCGTATACAGGAACTCGAAGAATCCCGAAAGCTCGCAAAGGAGGTAAAAGAAAAAACTTATATCAGATAATCAAGTGTCATTAGCTAAATCTATCAAGTTCATTGAAGGATACCGAGATAAAGTCCAAGGTCAAAAGTGGGACCTGATAAATCTACGGTCACTACAGGCACTGCAGAACGAGGAGGTCATCCATCTCAAAGCAAAGCTCGCAGCATCAGACAACCGCCTCCGTGACGCCGAAGAAAGCATGCGAATTGTACATTACACTCGTGTTGACGTGTTTTTTTATACTGACCACTCTTTTCCAGCTACGTGGACATCTTGATAACTTGGAAAAATTTATCGAATGCTCTATTTGTTTACAAAAAATGACTACCGTTGAGTGTAAACCGGTGTTGTGAGTTTCTCCTTTGTTCTTCGAGCATTTGTTCATCGCAGTTTTCCAGTTCTCAAAACTGTGACCACTTCTTCTGCGCAAATTGCATCCAGTGCATCAAACAATGCCCCTTTTGCCGAGCGCCGCTGCGGGCAACATATTCTTCAGTAGTATTTTGTGATATGGCTTCACAGATTGATACGATGGCTCAGCGTGTATAGTAGACTTGGACTAGTTTGGTTCTGCCTTGGCCGAGAAACTTGCTAGTCTTGAGGGTAGACAGATAAAATGTATTATTTGCTTTCTGTTCAATGTTGTTTGCAATTCTATGTGCGCCTAATCCCAGGCATTGTTTTTTGACGCTACGCGTATATCCCACGTCGAACAGGCTGACGACGTCGCCATATGGTCCACATCTCCGGAAGGAAGCTTAAACTTGATGCATTCTTCAAATGGTGTGCCCGAAACTCCATGTCAATCAGTGTACAGAAAACGTGGATGTGTGTATCAAGTGTGTATCCAATTTTTCTTTCTAATTCGCTGAACTTAACAGCTCTTTTTGCAAGCTTATCATATATTCAAATTCTCCCGCCCCTGTATCTACGTACCGCTACCACTAGTGCATCCCAGGCATGTATTTGGCGTGATACATGTGGCTGGGCCCCGGCAGTTCCTAAATGGGACCACGTCGTTTAAACTACCACTACCACTACCATCAATTCGTCTTGGTTATTTGAGGTTATTTGACGTCTCTTATTTGGATCCGTTTGGGCGCTAAACCTTATTGACCTCGATCTGTGTCTGGTCACGCTTGTATCAAGCGCATACCGTTGTCACCACGGATTTAGATATTAGCCTACGGTCGATAATACCTGGCGATGCATCGGTCGTCAACAGAGGCAATAAATCACCTGTACGGGCCTGTAAAAGACTGGAATTGTATGACCTTGATCAAGTTGATTCCTTCTTTTGGGCTGCTAAGCACGAACTGCTTGTACATCAAGTAAGGCCAAGGCTTCGTCAACTTCTCCTTTCTCCAATTTTCGCGTGATGGCGGCATGGTTGGGTTGGGATGTCTTCCATCCGAGCTATCCGACTGCTGGTTCGGTGACCGTCGTGCGTTTCCATCGTTTTCGTACATTTAACTGAAGGAAGGAACTGATTCCGATTTCACAGTCACTCAGAAAAGGGCAGGATCGGCTACAAGCGCGCGGAGCGTACCTGACTGAGTTTGTACGTTGCACCAACGGAAAGGAGAACGGAGTCCGAGAGTAGCAAGGGGCGTACACTGACCGGTGAGTGGAAAACATGACGAGATGGCTGATTATAGATCGTAGTAGATAAATTTTAAATTCATAACTGAATTAATTTGAATTTGACTACGTCGCAGCCCTGGATCCCAAGTCGTTGATTTCGTTCAGCTAGAAAGCTTAACTGGAGATCGAAATCGTTGATGACCTGGGATGTGATAATGACGATGATGAACATCAGATCGATAGCGCATGCACGATACATAGGGGAAAGTCTCGCCTCAGTGGATTACGAGAACCAAACTCAAAGTCAAAAAAAAAAAACCGGCATCGTATGGAAGGCAGCAACTGAGAAAGAGACTCAGCTCGAAAGTCGTCTCTGTGGGCGTAGGATAGGATTAGTATGATAGCGTAGGATTCAGACGTGACGCATGACACTTTGATCCGCTACTTCCTCTCCTCACTGACGTCAACTCTGCTCTGCATCCCAGGCATGTATTTGGCGCGATACATGTGGCTGGGGCCCCGGCTGTTCCGAAATGGGACCACGTCGGTTATACTACCACTACCACTACTGACAACAAGCCATCCTTCTCAATACCTGTTGAGATCACCGAGTATGCAAATTATCCCCCTCTACTTTGACTATGCAACGCACTGCCGGATAACGATGAACACTGTAATAAAACTTTGGAAGGCTCAAGGACGAGTAATCGGAGACGGCAACTCTTACTGCTACCAGCGACGGGCAGTGCGAGTCTCAAAATGGGTGTAAGTATATCTATCAAATATAAATTATTTATTGGAACCGGGCTCTGGTTCTTGTAAGTACACCAAAATTTTGACCGCGCATTCCAGCTCAGATCCTTGTTAGCCCACAATTACTGTAAGTACAACTCATAGTTGGGCTGAACGTAATAAGGTGGGCCATACGGCGGATACAGATACGTGTAAGGGTAGCGGAGTCCAGGGTGCTGCAGCGGTGTCTGGTGCTGCGGTGGCGGCGGCGTTGGCGCTTCTGGCGGTGAAAAATAAAGCTGAAAGCGATAATAAATGAGCGGGAGTCAGTGTAGGATGGAGCTGGAGGAATACACACATATTGACCATACATCGAGTCAGCTGGTGCAGGCTCCAAATGTTTCGAGGGGATAGGTTGATTAATATTACTGGATACTTCTGGTTCCTTCTCAATATTCTGCGACTTTGGTAACTCTTTATTGTCGAGTTGTTTGGTGTCTTGGCACGCGCAATACAGTGGAGACAAGGCCTTGCATTGTCACATTTTTTGCATGCGTTGTGGCAATTGGTGCAGGCATTATTGGCATGTCCCGCCTGCATTGCACCCGCGAAGAACATGTAGCACTAGAATCTCTGGGGCTATTATGCCCAGGGTTGGAAGAGGGGAAATCAACCGAGGCCATCGGTAGAGACGACAGAGGATGAATCTCATCTCACCTTTTAAGAAATTTCCTGGGTCGCATTCTGTAATAGGAATCCATAGTTTCCTTGAAGAAATCGAGATTTTTGCCTATCCGAGCAATTACTCCATTCGGCGATACTATGCAAAAAAGAATGCAAGGTCGAAAAATGTCGAACGTTCCTGACAGGACTTGCCCCATCAGTCGGACTACTTGAGAAGATTCAGAACGGCAAGACGCTTAGGAGTGACACAACGTTTGGGAGGAACGACATGACGGAACTCGGCAATTGAATTCGCACCCGAAAGAAGATCCGGTTGTCCGTTGAGATTCGAAAATACCAATCCTGAAAATTCCCCCATTCTTCGTGAGCAAATGTCCGAAGACCATGATGGGCAGGTTTAGCGCCCGTTCGGCCAATTTTCCACATATACTGTATTTTCCCGGTAGTATATTGAGCTCACCAGAAGCGAGCCGTTTTAAATCTTGTCAATCTTCTTTCAGGTAAATTTTGTTCCTAAGATAGTCCGAAAATCGTGAGATTTGTCCCAACTTCCGAAAGAGGTCGGGTCTGCCTAGGGGCTTCTGTTGGGCTGGGTTTCAAGGCTTCGGTTGGCTGGCCACCGGCTGTTCCTCAATGGGACCGCGCCGGTAGTGTGTTTTCAAGCGCTTATCTTATTTAATCACCATTTAACACGCTTTTTGTAACAATTCTGAACTCCTCCCATGGACCATCCGACTGATCCAACCTTTACTGAAAAACGTAAACTCGCTGGAGAAGACAATTCGTCTGACGACTGCCCCAAAAGGAGAAGAACACTGTCAACCCCTGAAGAGAGGGAACCGAGGTGCGAAACCAACGGTTGGCCGAGGAAAAACGATGTTGTACTGGTCGAAAATGTTAAAAGTGAGGTGAACCTCACAAATTATATTCACTTCTAAGCTGTTTCAGAAAACCCATTGGACTCTGAAAAACCCCGTAGAAACCAAACAAGTGCCGGGTTTGACAAAGTGGATCTATCATATATTATTCGAAAACTGGACACTAGGACCACCGTTATGCTTCGAAATATACCGTTCCATTTGAAAGTGGAAAATATACAATCTTTAATCTGGGAAGTGTGTCGGGAAAGAGTAGATTTTATCTATCTTCCACTGCACAATCGGCAGCTAGGTTGGTAACTGATATATATTTGTCGTTGGTGACTTACTCGGATGAGCCAGGGAGGAATTGTGGATACGCTTTTGTGAATTTTATCACGACCGACGATCTTGCAACATTCTATACAAACAGAAATGGGCATTCCTGGTCGGTGCGGTGTTGTTTCACCTCACTCTTTACGTCCTAACCCTCATATAGGTCTGGAGCTGCCTCCGATAAAGTCGTTGATATCCAATTCGCCCATTGTCAGTGAGTAAACCACCCGCATGTGCTGAAAAAATGCGTTACTAACGATTGTAGAGGAAAAACTGGATTGGTGCACAAGTATTTTGTCAATCCTAAAACCTCTGTCCATAATCTGCCTGAAGAATGCTTGCCCCTTATATTTTACTCTGAAGGGCCTCTGACCGGAAAACCTCAGCCGATTGATGAAGCGTTGTGAGTCTGGATATCATACCAGGAGATTGTATTTACCAGCCAGTTTTTTTAGACTTTGTCTTCCGAAGGCGGACTCTAAAACCTCTTTACACTTACACACAACCTCTTGACACTATGAGTCGCGCTCGGGTTGGGCAATTAAGCGGATGATGTTAGGCGAATCGTCGCTTTGTTACGGTGCGAGTGATATGTGACCAGGAGGAGCATAAGGTGTTTAATCAGCATCGTACCCTGTTGATTTTGGGTTGATATTCAACTCGGAAACAAAATAGAATCTCTGCTCTTGTCGAATGTATGTACGATCGGGTAATCTCGTTTGAATTACGCATCTTAAGCACTCGGATGTAAATGGCCCTTAGTGCAAAATTAAATTATAGGAGAGCACTCAATCCCTGACAATTGACATCTAGCAGGAATATCGACTTCAGCTTCTTAAGCTCTGTCAGCTTTGTCTCCGCGATTGCCGAAAGAAGTTTCAGAGCTTGAGGGCATAGTTAGAGATGACAGCCAAAATTTGGCTGAAATTGATGGAGATGGAGGGTGCGATTTAGATGTAGATGCAGAGGGGCTTAGATGCACTGACGGACTGGTTCCTTTCTGTGAAGTAGACGGATCGGTGGTAGGGACGAAGACAGACTAACGGCACTCGAAGAGGGTTCTATTCCATGATTTAGCGAGGATCGAGACTGGCGTCACAAAGACTCACCATTCATACTGTCTGTATTAGCAACAAAGGATTTCACCAACTCTGTAGCCAGCTCGGTCGCAACCTGAACACTTAGTTCTACGGGGCCCATGATGAGATCCATTCACCCTTCTCCGAGCCGGTAGAAGTAGCCACCACAAGAGAAGGCGTAGAATCAGAAGTAGGTGAGCCAGAAGACGGGATCGCCGCTTCGACGACCTCATCTGCATCTCTGACTTCTTCCGAATCTGAATTTGGAGGGTAGTGCGTTTCTGCGGGTTTCTGCGGTCGTCTGGTCAGTTCCACTCCGTCGAACACGTACGTCTTTCTCCAAACTCTGCTTCCACCAGCACTAACGCTGTCGGACGACAGCGTTCCATGCTCTCTTTTTTTTAAAGACGCAGTAAGATACTGATTGTTTTCCGTGAGTGAATAGTCAGTACAAAACAAGCGGGATTTGGTGCAACTCTCATCTTTAGTCCTTCTCCCGGTTCCTGCTCATAAGAGTGAATAGATGGTTTACCGTGTTTGTTGGTTACACGCGAAACGACAGTAACAGAGGTGATACTCTCCGTTTGCCCATCGCCGTCGATGTTAGACCTAATATGTTTCGCAGGACCAGCAGATTTTTCTTTTTCGTTATTGTCATTTTCTTCCTGGTCTGCGACTTTGCGTTTACGGCTAACATTTCCCACATCTGGCGTTCATCAGGATGGTACATTGTTGAAACAATCACGACGTACCAGAACTTGAGCCAATAAATAGGCACTTTTGACCAAGGTCGCGCATTATACAACAAACTCTGCGTTCAATAGTTCCATCGTTTGGAGAGAACACCACCAGATCCAAAAACTCTCGGAAAAGCGTTGGACCAAGGTTACTGTAAACAGCGCCTCAGCCAGTCATTGAGCATCGTTGGCCGGTTCAAGTCTGAAAGTCCGTGTCCTGAATTTTTCCACAGGTTGAGTTCCTCAAGATGCATCCAACGCCGGATGATAGTATACTGAGGTCCGAAGTTACAATTGACATGGAAACACGCTTTATGAAACCATGCTGGAGCGGTGGATTGGGGAAATCAACTCAGTACCATCCTATTTTCCGGAGATTCAGAACTGAACAGGCTGAGATATTACCTACCGTGATCTCGCTGTGTGGTGAATCGCAAGCATCATTCACTTTGAGGCTCCCCGTAGCTTGAGTGGACCCAAAAATCAGCGAAGGCGAGGTCGAAAAGTTGGATATCTTGTTTAGCGCGCGCGACGTGACGTTTTCGAGATAGTGGGCCTATAAAGGAGTGAAGATGTGCCTAAAGGGTTAGAACAAAGCTTACCTGCTCACACTGGACTCCCACTTCTGTCTTAATTGATTCAACTGGAACGGCGATGGCCCCAACTTTCGCCTGGCACCGCTTACGATTATCCCACCCTCCGACTGAAACCACCATGATCTACGGGCGCCAATCTTATTTTATTTTTTCTGAGTTGAAGCTCGTCGCCGCCAGGTCGTGATGACCTGGAATATACCCTAGATGCAGTGACATCGGACTTCTTAAAAGTCTTAATATACCCCATCGCGGTGTGACCTAGCATTTTGTTGGTTCTAAGCCGTGCGGACGACGAGACTTCGAAGATACTTCGCTTTTGGTTCTACGCAAGTGAGAGCCCTAATATACCCCTTTCCTAAGTTGTAAGGACCCCGCGATATACCCTAGATGCAGTGACATCGGACTTGGAAAAGTCTTAATATACCCTATCGGTGTGGCCTGCATTTTTTCTCTGGCTGGTTGTCTTACTTGAACTTATCTCCTTGGTTTTGTGATACATTGGCTTTATTTCTTGATTCTTTGGTCCAGCACAGGATTAACCTGTGGTCAGCATGATAATGGAACACTGGACTCTGTTCTGCTCGATTGATCCATTCTCTGCCCTCGGTCATTTATGACCTATGGATCTGTTACGCTGGTGGAGTTTTTCCTTATAATATCTGTCTTCAATCTTATATTCTTGCCCTTCTATGTCGGCACTTCAACTTGGTGCCTGTTCTCCCATTCCTACTTTGACCACACTTCACGAGAACAGGGTCGATCTTCAAATTATCCTTTTAACCTGCTCCAGATGCTCCCTACCCACCCGACAATGAGCGTCGATTTCACAGAAACAAAATCAATGTAAACTCACCAAAAAACCGAAATCTTTGGTGTTGTGCTTGACACACGTTCCACGGGGAACATTCGCACTGAATGGTCCATAGCAGTGAATATGGAAGCCCAGAAGAGTAGGTAGCTTGAGAGCGGAGGGATTGGACATGGGGATGTATCCAAGGGCTTCGTGCGTATGTTAAAAGCCGGCGTCGAAGCAACAGGGAGTTCCTGAGCGGTGGCCTGATAATCTAATAAGCCTAACCGATGTGATATATATAATGATATTGAGAAATCACGCACGATTGGACATCATCACCTAGCACCTGCGCCTCATTGGCTCGTAAGATAGTCTCGCGCATTGGTTTCAATATGGGCTTGACAGTCTGACACGCACGCACGCACGCCCGTCGCCTTGCTGAGCTGTTTCGGGCTCCCAAGGATAACGGTTTTGTACTCAGCTCGAGTGAGATTTCAAACGCCTGACAACGTATAAGCGCTGACCTTCGTCTAGGGTGACAACATCGATTCGACTGGGAACGATGCCGGATTTGAAAAATAAGCAATAAGATGCGCAAAAGAAAGAGGGGAGATAGACGCACATACTTGATCTTTTTGATTCTCCAAACACGAGCGTCATCAGGCCCAGTAGCAGCTCCAAGATCCAAAAGCTTTGTGAACGCAGAAATTTCGGACTACAGGCTTGCCAATAAGCACCAAATTGGGATAAAAGCCTCCATATATGCAGGACCGGATCGGAGCAGACAGAAGATCACGTCGAATAGACAGGATTTTCACGAAACAAAAGGACATACCAGTGATATATAAGCCCTCTTAGCCATCTCCAGACCAGTTTTTTTCATCTTAAATCCTGTAATTTGGGTGGAGCCCGATTTCCTTCCAGTTACCAATAAGGCCAGTTTTCGAGCCAAGTTTTATCTTGAGGGCTAAAATATTTGTCAACACAGTATCTTCGGTCCAGTATCTTCGCGTAAAACACAAGAACGTGTCCCATACCCATAAGGCAATTAAGGCAAAATGTGTATATCATGTGGTTTGTAAGTATTCTTCGGACAAACGCGACCATTGATGTCAGTATCGATCCGGCTTCGATAGAGAAAACGCGCGGGTGGTCGTTGTAAGTAGGTCAGTGAGCGTAATTCAGCAGTATGTAGATCTTAGAGAAAATGTGTAATTGAAGCAGAGTACCCTTCTCTACTAATCAAGCGCTATCTTTAACTTTAGATCATGAGGCGGTTAAAATTGGTGGGAGAGTGATATTTCTTAAAAAACGCTAAACTCGAACTTTGTTTTGGTCCACTAATGGACAACCCCCACGAGGAGGTTTCGACACGTCCAGCACATCGTCGTGATGGACCTTTTCCCTCGGTGCAACCTAGACCCCATCGACCTTTTCTTTCTACTACTCTCGCTTTTTCTGGCTTTGACTTGGTAGATGCACAACACGGCGAGCCGACACAAGCATCCGACAGAAATATGAAGACTCTCGAAATTAGCGATGAACTCAAGAGCAGATTCAAGATAGAATACAAGAAAAAAGGCACTCTCAGGGAAAGACGCGAGCTCAATGTCAAATACCAGCATATCGTCCGTGCTGTCGACCTTCCGTTGAACCCTTTTACTCATCTTTATTCACTAGAAATGTGAGCAATGTACCATGAGGAGGAAAGAGTGCACAATTCCTACCACCGCCATGCAATGCGTTCAGTGCCCATCGTACATGAAATGCACACGTGTACCGACAATGAAACGACTTCGCGTTCAAGATATTATGGGAATTAGTGACGAGCAGTACGGCTGTCTACTTAGCTGGTTTAAAAAGGATGCCGAAGAGGAGCTCCTCCAACCTTTGGCCCACACCATCCCCGGGAAGACTTCTGTAAGGAATCCAGACACAATGATACTATGCTTTTCTGATTTTTCGACAGCTTGCATCTAGTCATCGAGCATCTCCAAACCCACCATCTGCTATACCTCCGCCAGCGCCTACGCCAATTGTCAATAATGGCCCTTTCTCTGGAGAATCAAAACGCAATGTAAGTGATCTTAGCTACAAGATATTCAACAGTTGATTCATAACTATCTCTATTAAAGAATCCTTATCCTTCCAGCACCGGAGGTTCCAATCCGACGTATCGCTACGACCAAGCCTCAGCACCAATCAATGTTCTCCATGTTTCTCACGGCGCCGACGAGTCCGACTCGCGGATGAACATGCAATCCAACGTGGAAATCGAACAGCCCACTCGCGATTACCCGGCGCCCAGAGAAGATTCTCCTTGCCATCTCTCTTCATCTACGATGCCCGTTCCAGTAAAAACCCGTTTCCCTCGAAAGGAACTTTGGACCACAGATACTCATTTTTCTCCGATTCGGAATCGCAGTTTTCAAACTTCGTCATTGTGTTCGCTTCCACCTGCTCCCTTTGCTAAGCCTCTATGTAGCTACACATATCCTCCTGTCCAGCCCGATCCCAGCTATCATCACCGCTCTTACAGTAATGCTCCTCTTGCTAAGCCTCTATGCAGCTACAGGTATCCTCCCGTACAGCCCGATCACAGCTATTATCGCCACCTTTACAGTACGTGCATTCAAGCTTCCTATCCATTTTTCTATTACTGAGACTCTCATGTAGCGATTGCAGCCGCCGGTACAGATATTCCATTGACCGTGACTTGGGGCATGGACGCCTTCGTCGACACTCAGGACTTTTCTCCTGCACCAAACACCGATGACCAAGTTCCCATCTCCAGCTCGGAAAACGCAGCAGATATCGAGTATGATCCCGAAGTGGAGGAGCCTCCGTCCCCCACCTACGCAGAGAACTATGATATGCGCCATCATCTTCCTCGCTATGATCATCATCACCAATCTTATAGCCCCGCTCCTGTGGTAGTGCCAAACAACACAGCTGATTTCGAGTACGGCGCCGAATCATTGGAGGAGTCTCCGTCGCCCACCTACGCAGAGGACTGTTATATGGGCCACCATGATCCTCACCATGATCCTCATCATGATCATCGACCTTCTAGCCCCGCTCCTGCGGGCGTGCAGAGCTCCTACAACAGCCGTGATTGGGAACTCGAGGGATCGGCAAAAACTACAAGAATATGAATTCGAGCTCGAAGGAGAAAGAGAAGAGGATTGTGCTGCGTTCCAACCCCCACCCAACAATTTGACTTAGTAGAGTTTCGATCACTACTTGCTTCGCGCTAATTCTACTGCTTTTGAATTTAATCTGACCTACTGCCACATACCTACTGCCACATACTCCACGCCTGTATATATGTCATATCGACGACCTGTAGGGTATAATCATGAATCTAGCTCTGTATATTGTTGACTGTTGGCTGTTGGCCAGTGCGTATAACAAAGACCTGGTCTGAAAAGAACAAGGTATCCTAACCGTGAGCACCGAATGCTGTTATCAAGAAGAAGGAGTTGATACATATGATAGAAACAGAAAGTGAATCGGTCCATGGGCGAAAGATAATCGGTAAGGTTGGATTAGGTTAGGTTTATTACCAGCTTGGGACAAAGGACGCCCATTCGGAAGTCATATACTATAGAATCTATGTAGTCAAAATCATACCGGGAGCCCGTGTTGATGACTACGTCCCAGATTTTGCCTGTAAAACCAGTTCAGGAACGATATTTTTAGGCACACAACGTACTAGTAACGTCAGGATACATACATTTCCTATTGGAGTAGCTTCCTGGATTGGTAGCTGATTGGCTGTCACATTTCTGTCGGTAACGTTAATATCACAGATCGCCAGAACTCCGCGGTGCAAATTTTTATTTTAGATACGGTGAGAGTTGCCCAGCGAGTACCTTCCGCACCAAACCTGGCTCTGTGGATGGGAAACTGAGTTCGCACCGGGGCCGAAGCAGAGCGGTATACATTTTGAACCTAACCAGGGCCTAACCTACTATTGGAGTAGCTCTTCCTGAATTGGTAGCTGATTGGCTGTGGTTGATGGGCATTTGGGAAGTTCTTTATGCTAAGCTACTGGTATTTTCGAACCTCGACAATCACATCGATCATTTACGCACGGAGTCTGTGACTCTCAAGAGTGGATGGTGTATTGGGACCAACCCGAGTTCTTCAAACACTGACTGTCGACTTTTGAGATGTGTCAAGTGGTTTTTCTTGATGACTTCTAATTACCATGACCGACAACAAGAAAATTTTTGCAGTCTTTGGCTCGCGTTCGGGGGAAAAAAAACCGGGTTGAGATTTTTTTTGTTCTTTTCTTGCTCGTTAATATTGGCGGTATTCAGGCAATTGAATATTCCGGCCCTGCCAATCATGGTTCAGACACACACCGAGTCTCAAGTTGGACTCCCACAATTCGAGATAACGCGCCGTGATCGACTTCGAGTTCCCCTTCATAATTTCTGGTTGACTTCGTCGGTAACGTTGATACCCCAGACCCAGCCAGAACTCCGGTACAGATTTTAATTTTAGATGTGACTCGTTCAACTTCCGCTCAAATAGAAACAGATAGATCGTGTTCCTAATGGCTGCCTATTTCGGCAGTCTATAAAAATCTGTAACTATTATTCTAGCAGAAAGAAAAGGTGGGAATTGATTATTTCTGGCTACGTATAAGCATTATTTCTGCCCACGTATAAGCATCGAGTACCTTCATCACCTGTAACGAACCATGTCATCCCATCCAACATCCCTGGACCAAATAACCCAAAATGTCTGGTTCAACAAGGGATTTCTTGAAGGCGTAAAGGTCAAACAATGCGGTAACGCCACCCAGCCGGCCACCGATGTCAGCTTCGAGCTTGCCGAAGCCAAGATTCAAAACCAGGAACTCCTGGTTAAACTCCAGGACACAACCGACACGCTCCAGGGTCAGTTTCTTAGTCTGCATTATACAAGTTTTAATAATTTTAAGCTCTTATATATACAGAGTTGCAAGGTATTCTGAAAGCGATCCTTAGCACACCCACTACAGAAACTCCCGCAAGAAAATCCTATGCCGACGCCGTTACCTTGCCCAAGCGGTCTGCGACAGCCCGTTCCTTGAGGCCTGGTGGGAAGCCTACTTACCTTCTTGCTATTCGGCTGGCTGAAGCCGGGGTGCAAAACTATTACTCTACAGAACCCTCGGAGGAGCAGAGAGCAACGCTCGAAGCGGGTCTCCATTGCCTTCTTGAGATGGCTCGGTCTGGAGACAGTGAGCGTTCGTTCTCCCTCGTCAAGGCGTTGTGCCGCGAGGCGCATGGAACAAGAGCTGAGCATAGGACAATTGGACAAAAACGTGTTCTGTCACATTGGAGAAATCCGAATTCGCCGACTTCGTCGAATCAGCTCATTAATCCAGTCGCAACAGACCCCCCAGAAGTGTGGTTAGAGTATTTTACTCGCTACCCGAAGCCTCTCCCTAAGGGCGTACGCCTTGATCCTAGGACGGGTGAGCCAGTGTTCAAAGACATTGTTGCGTCCAGGCTTCTGGCGCACTTGCGTCCAGTACTCCCTATGCTCAGAGTCGAGTTCTTCACGAATATGGCTGCTCTCTTTAGCCAGCCTGGAGAGTACAGGAAACTTGTCCTACGATACAACCTCAAGATATCTCCTTCTACCAAAAAGTACTTCCCCTTTGATAATACATCGAAGGCAGATCTAGCACGGCCAATCACTCCAGTGGATATTGCGAGACATTACGCCTCCAATGGCATTTCTGTGGATGAGGTAGAAAGTGTCATTGAGCCCTGGGCTCAGGAGTATGCCAAGAGTAGACAAGAGCGTTTTTAGTAGTATGTACATCTCAATGTGTTACGCTTGACTTCGCTTTGCCTGATTCTGTTGGTGCTACTAATTTCAAACTGCTTTCACCTTTTGCTACGTTTTTTGGGGACCCATATGCACAGAGCCTGTACCGTCAACGTATACGCTTATAGGAGATAAATTGCTACTGCGAACTATTTTTTCACGTGTAAGTGGGCTGACATGTATCGTGTCTGACGTTGGTGTCGTGAGTTCATAGGAACACAGCAACGGCACCGGGCGCCCACGGCACATACTATTACTTGTGCAATATGTGTAGTGTGGAACCCGGCTGTTTCTGAATGGGACCGCGCCGGTTAACCTACCTACCTTTGCTTTATGTCCAAGCGACTCCAAGCGAGCGAGCCCGAGACGTCTGTTGAGAAGCTTGGGCCAGTCTATCGGCGTATCTATCCTTTACGCTCAATATTTTTTCGGAGAAGCTACATTTGAGTGCCACTGGTGTATGCGTCTATATACTTGGCTCTGCCAGAATTCTTCCTGTCTTCTGGTCCGACGCCAGCATGGTCCAATCAATTTGGCCTGCGAACAACTTCATGATGTAAGTAGGATAGGTTCGCACACCAAGCAAGTGTTTGATCCGTTCACACAATAGTTTTTGTATCCGAGTCCATCTGAGTCCATCTGGGTCAAATAACTACCTAGTATGGCATTTAATTTGCCAATCCAGGAAGCTACTCCATTCTAATTGATCGATGTATCTAACTCCATTCGGACTTTCAAGATTCTCGATGGTGATTGTAAGTAGTGGGTATGAAATAATTCATCGAAATAATTCATCGAGACAAGAGCTTTCTTTCTAGGCGTCTTGACTATCATGTATCCAAATTTCCTCAATGCTTTATTTTGTAGCTGCAAAATTGCAAACGAGTCCATTGGTAAGCCGTACACTTGTATGATAGCTAAGTCCTGAATCAGACCTACCAGAAAATGGCCGAGTACAATGCAGTGGATAAAACCAGAGGAGAAATTCCCCTTCAACTACCGGCAAACCTCCTCCGGCCAAAGCATTTTGGCCAGCAACAACCATCATATTCACCCTCAGATTTTCTGGAGCATATGCATCCACTTTTCACGTATCTTCTTCATCGTCCGTCGATTGTATGCAAAAAAAATGGTGGAGGTCGTTGGCAACCCAAAGAATATCCTGAAGACCCTGATACTTTGGTTGCTGTTAAGAACCGGAAGGGGACGATCATCATGAAACGGTCTTGGGAGGTCAAAATGGAAGAGGAAGAAGAAGAAGGAACGAAGAGGGAAAAAGAAGAAATAGAGGGTGTTGTAATTATTGATGGTGGTGAGCACGATAGAGCCTCCCAACCTTGCGTGTTCCCACTCTTTGCAGATTTCAAGATTCGCCAAAAGCCTGTCCGCCCAGGATGTCTAACTACTGAGCAAGAAGTCGATACTTTTCTGGCTACCCTAGGGTACGCCCCCTCCACATTCTGAGGTTGAACCTTTCAGCATGCTGTCTGTCTGGGTGAGGCTGGATAAAGAGGGGTATGAATAATGAGGAATATTTAACATCATGTTGAAGTAAGCGAGAACAAGCGAGCAGAAGTTTGAAGTTCCGAGCACGGTCTGCATCTACCAAGTTGTATAAAGTATTCTTTAATCCTAGCTTCAGTACATCGAATCACATCAAATATCATACTTCCTTACTTGACAAAGTGAAACCCCAGCGATGGGGCCGCGGTTAAGTCTCTCGGGACTGATTTGCACTAGTAGTTACGTCTGACTGACTGGTCGTTCCGTGGTCGCAACCCGCACACAGACGTGATCAGCTTGACCCAGCTGTACCAGAGATGAATCGTCCAGGGACTTGAGGTTGTATCACTCAACACTCATGTGTTCGAAAGGTTTTGTTCAGAACGACTGTAAATCGATCGCCGACTACACCTTATTGAGGAGTTCACAACCTTGGATCACAGCCTTGGATAACCTCACGAGATATATTGTATCTGGTAAGAGAGGCAATATTGCAAGCATAGCTACATCTTATAAAGTACTTTGATCCTGCTTTAATCCTAGACAGATCAGTGACAAGAATACAAATACAAAAAAGTGAAAAGACTTACTCTTGATAAATTAAGTATTACAGCGCGATCGTCAGAAAAATTGTAACGCGCGACATGAGACAATATTCTTGAAGCTGGCACCCTTTCAGGAGGGTCACAGCTCATTTTGGAAGAATAAGTCTTCGCGAAAAACCAAGGGTATCGCTTAAATGGGTCAAACTTGGTCAATGGTAGTGGTTTTTGACGCTGAATGTGGAAAAATGGTACGCTGTTGCACACCTCAATCCTCTGTATACTGCCTGCTACTGCTTCAGTGGAATGTAGGGGTGTGAATAGTACCAAGCTGTTCCCAAGATGAGTTGTGGATCGAGAGAAGTTGACACCATTATATTGGTAATGGGCGCGGTCTGAACGATTAACTGCTTGCGTGTGCATATGATCTTCCTCCACAGACAAACGCTTCACATTAGAGTGATAAGCCTTATTGAACAGCCCTTTGAGTGTTCGAATGAACTGCGGGCAGTCTTTCCGGTTTAGCCAACGTCTGAGGTTAGCGCTTCTCACGTAGGATTTGACTATTGTTGCCTCCATCTCCCCTACAAAATGTCTCAATCAGTTGTTTGAGCAACTGAGAGGATATATGACATACCTCCAATGTGGTTGTTTGTATTAACCTTCTGAAGAGTTCCTATCAAACGTTCAAACGGGAAACACCACCAGGAGATGACAGGTCCGAAGAGAATTAGAAACTCATATAAATGAAATGCAATATGGACGTTGGTTCGTTTTTTATGCTCTTTAGTATGAGGGTGATTCTCATAGAGACCGTCAACCCATTCCTTGAGCAGACTGCGAAATGCCTGCGCACGTTCAGGAGTCACTGCATATCGACAGATGAGATCAGCGGCCTGAAAGAGAGCCATTGTATGGTCGAGTGTTTTTAGTAAGTGAGATTCTTCAGATGGAGATTTGTCGTTCTCTTGACCCCAACGTACTGTCAGTGCTATCGGAAGATAAAGAGTGCTAAGCGTTCTCCACTCATCGGCTTTAATGGTGCCAGCATTTGCCTCACAGTAGTTGTAAGGGACATGCTCAATCCATGAAGGTGTGACAGTCTCTTTAATCACATTTTGAACATGGGAGACAGTGTCGCCGTTGACCGCTCGAGGAATGGAAGGAGTTAAGTTGCTGTTAAATAAAGGTTTTGCACGTCGCTAGGTAGGTACTTTAGAGCAGGTTTGGGAATTAATTGAAAACCAACCCATTGGAGGAGAAGCGTAATGAAATGGTGCTTGTACTTTGCCTCAGTAATGACGCTTTGACCTTTATCGTTGATCAACGAAACAGAGGTAGAAAGTTTCAAAGACCAGCAAATATATCGTAAAGCAGGTCGTCGTTTGTCAGCAAGTCGTTTTGTAAGGGTATTTTCGTCAAGACAGGGCCGCGGTTCGCACTCGAAGGGAAGTTGTAAGAGCTCGTGAATTCCCTGGATCTGATCTTCGTCCCTATCATGCATTTGATATATTCCCTCCTTCTCGTTGAGACGTTTGCTGTACTCAGCATCATATGCAGGCCACTCATACGTAAAGGCTGGAGCCATTTTGACAAATTCTGGGGTACTGGCCACCTTGCTGTCAAGTCCGAGAACCTTGCGGCAGTGATAGTGAACCAATCCCTCGAGGATACAGTGCATACTGTCAACAACAAGCATCCTTGTTGGATCCCAGTAGGGTAGTCGCCACAGTTCTGACCATCGCACACCATTTGCTGTGAATAGACGTTCTTTTTCTTCACCACTTTTAGCATCGCGATAGGTCTGCGCTTGCTGTCGAAGTTCAGCAACATCTTTCAACCTCCAGTTCTGATAATCTGTGCGATAACAATCTCCACGGCCAAAGAGTTTACATAGTCCGCAAAACCAGTTTGACATGTGGCCCGCAAAACCTCCGACTTTACGAGCAGCAGGGAGATCATTTACAGAAAGCACAATTGCGGCTTCCACCGTACGACCATTAGGTGAGGAAGCTGTCCGAGAAACGTGAATCCCCCGATTCCAAGCAATAATAAACTGATCGATAATGGGGGTAAGATAATGGGAGATAGAATCCAATTCAGGCTCTTTTGGACCTGGAATAATCATCAGGAAAAGGTGATCTGGCTGATAGCGAAGAGTCTCTGGGAGGTTGAGATTGGCGAGAGATATTATTCCTACTGAATCATGATTTCCTCGCTTACGAGTCCCATTAGGGTTGAAAAAGTCAAGTTGGAGGGCGAACGCTAATCGAACTTTGCCGTTTCGCTCGATGAAAAGTTTACCAGGAGTCGGGCCTTCAAATGATTTCATAAACTCTGCTTGGAAGATGTTGGTTACAGAGTCATTGACCGGCGAGCTTTGCAGAGAGGCATATGCATCATCACAAGCCTTCATGCATGTTTCCTCGGTCTGAAGATCCGATAGCTCGCGAGCAAAGAAATCAGGAAGAGAAGGAACAAGGAATGGCTTGATGGGTTTCCCATTTTGTAGGAGAGGAGTGCAACACTGAGTTGACCCGTTTTTGATAGTTCGTCTGTTCGAGCATTCAGTAGGGTATGAAAAAATGCTGGTTATGGGATTAAGAGTCGGTGGATGGGGAAAATGGCAATCAGGACACATTGCGTATGTTGTCATTTCACTTTCTATACTGAGTGAATTCAGTGCAGTATACAATGTCCGAGGAAGCTGCTCTCGAACCGTGGCATCTTCAGGTGCAAAGTCTGCTTGGCCAGCTTTGTCTACGCGCATTCGGGTAGCCATGAGGGATTCCACAATGAGGAATACGCTGCTGATTATAAAGTTGCAGGGATCGGCAGCAACTCCTAGTAGCACATGGCATATGACGCCCAAGAGAATGAGAAGTTGAGCAGTTATGTCCAGCTTCTCTATTGGGTTTTTGAACACGTATTCTGAATGTAAATAAGCAAATGCAGGGACTGAAATACTAAAGACAAACGTACCGCTGTTGTGAATTACTGGATCTGTCGCAGGTGGTGCTGAAGGAAGAACGTATTCAAAGAGAGTGATTTTATGGGCCAGTCCGTCTAGCAGTGCCGTAATCTTGGTTGTATAAGCTTTCACCCTCTCAACTTCCACCTTACTCACCCTCTGCAAAGAATGACGGATACGCTCAACTTCCATAGTAGCCTCGTGCAACTGCAGCCTTACTTCTGAGGCAGCAGTATCATCAAGAGCAGATGGGTTCATAGGTAAGCGGAGAGTGCCATCAGCGTGGCGAATACGTCTTTCTAACTCTTCTAGTAGTTGAAGAGGCTGAGTTACTTTAGTTTTTGGAGGAAAATGGTGAATTTTGGATGGAATGGAAGTGCGCGCGGCGCGTGAAAGATTTTGTCTCTGCCAAGTGAGAGATGGAGAGTGAGAAGGTGATATGTTGGATTCATCACCAAATGAAGTAGACGCAGAGTTGGCAACGCTGGCAACGCTCTCCAGAATATCCGAAGTTGGAACAGTACCAAGAGTAGATGGGTGTTGTGGGGCGCTGGTCTCTTGAAATTCCTCCCGGGAAGCCCAAAGCTTGCTAGGCTGAGCTCGGGGATCAAAGTTATCGTTGGCAAGGTTGATACTTGTGATCATAGTGTTAATATGATCAAGCTGTATTGAAACGGGTAAGCTATAAAGGCGCTACAGAACGGAACTAACCTCAGAATCAAAGTTTTCATGGTTTGAGGCGGCCTTTTGCATCTGCAACAATTCTCGGAAGTGCTTGTTTTTATTAGTTTTATGTACAGAGTGAAGGTCAGGCTGGAGAGGACACCTGCATTCAAAGAATTGCCGCGATGAATTCATTGGAGGTATTGGGAATTGGTAAAAGATAAAGGTAAGGGGAGTAATATTTCTTCTCGACCTTTAAATAAAGTCTGGTAACCAACGGCCAAAATTGTTACAAGGGTATAGACAAAGGAAACAAGGGAAACCTGTTTGATTGAGGCGTTGCAACTGATGGCCAAAATCGTAACAAAGGGGTAGACAAAAAGGAACAAGGGACTTTGGCCTTTGTAAGACGTTGACTACGCAGACCGCGGCAGACTTGGAGTAGCAGTTCCAGATATGAACGTTTAACAGTGACTTTATACGAAGCGGCTTGGATCCGATTGAGCCGACGGCGCGCTTAAAGCGATAGACCCCGTGACATTTCCAAGCCAAATCGCAAATGTCACATGAGATACCTATCAATGCAACTTCAAAGTTCAATTGAACCATGATGATTCGAATATTCCCATTTCTACGCCGTCGGCTTGCTGCGTTTCGTCAACAACTGAGCTACCCGAAGCTCTGCGAATTTCCTCCGAGCTTGCACTAGTTGTCAACAAGCTGTATAAAAAACTCAAAGTCGATCTCGATGCAATTTTCCAGCGTCTTTTGCTCCTTCAGAAGAAAAAGTATGCTGCGGTCAAGGTTGAGGCTGAGGGCGAGACTTCAATTGAAGCCTGACAGGAAAGGAGGTTAAAGAACTCCGGCGGCTCTTTTCGCAAGGAGGACGTTTTGCGCGAGTTTCCGCATTGTCTTCTCAACATCCTCGGATTTCCGAACAACGTCGAAATTTAGGCGACGTCTACACCTTTCAAATCACCAGCACCGTGTATACTCATCACGAAGAATTTCCTAAGGTGACGTCTTTACGCCAAGAAGCTCCCCGAATGGACTCAACTTAACTTTGACACCTACTATATCCCCAAAAACCCCAACTTGACTCGTTCTTTTTTTGGAATTTGGACAGGTATGCTATCTTGGTCATTATCCAAGTCTCTTCTGGCCACAGTGGCCCCAAGAAGGTCACGCTAGCTGGCATCCCTATCATCAAGAAAGAAGCTGAAAAACTGCGCTCGGAAACAGTTTCGCAAACGTGTTAAAGTTATGTACCTCTTTGTTACACCCGAGCTGGGTCCTTTTGATGGCGACGGAATACTTAGGACTACAGTTTCATACTCTCAATTGTCCAAGTAGGAGGCTCAGGTTACTATCCACTGGAATCTGGGAATTGATGAAGGACGCTCTGGGAATCGATGAGGGGGAGGTCACTTGAGCTTCGATTTGCCCTTCCTTGGGTTGAACGTGTTTGTTCTAACGATCCTTCAGCTTCACGTATGCTGATTACCGATGCTCTGTAAGGTTTTCAACCTAAGTGCTTTTGTTGTTTTAATACTTTTGTTGTTTCAATACGTATGTAACATTTCGCGGATAATAAGCACTGCACATCGTGTAAACCACCTGCCTGGCGCCAGCTAAACTAATAAGACAGAAAAGTTTGAGGCCGCATGAGACTATACCTCACTGGTCGACGACGCTATCCTCCTTCAATTCCTCTTCTGCCAATTCCTCTTCCGCCAATTCCTCTTCTGCCAATTTCTCTTCAGCCAGTTTCTCTTTGGCTAATCTTTCCCTGTAGCGCCTTTCACGTTGGGCCAGTGATCTTTGATTTGGTGCTTCCCCAGCCTGTTCTTGTTGGTTCATACGACGACGTTTCCGAGTGTGCTTACCCGACTCTGGTTGTTCATCGCACCCTCGCTGCCAGTCAGCTTTAGCTTACACTAATATCAGTTTGAGGTTTGATATGACTTACCTTGCTTGGTCGAGATGACCCTTGTAAACCAGGGCTAGCAACAGCGTCTTCATCATCTGGAGTTTTTCTCAAAATCTGATAGCTGGTATATCTAAATGAGTACAAGCTTACTTCCTTCCCGGTCGAGTTTAAGTATGAGTTTGTCAACCTCATTTCTGATGCTGGAACTGTTGTACGCTCGTTCTGTCAACTCGATTTCACCCTCTTCTTCATAACCACGCAGTGAGCTGATGATCAAGAATGGAATGCAGCCTTCTGGAAGGTTAAATTCTGCCTTAAGCACCTCTAGCATGTCCTACGTAGTTAGCGTTATCAGTAGAGCGCAAGATTAGTACTGTCCATCCTGCTATACCTTAAAGATGGGTTCAGCTTTGACTAATTTTTTCCTTCTATTGTATTGTACAATGAATGAGGCTTCAGAATGAAAATTTCCCGAAAGGATAGGCAGTTTCATGTTCGTGATAACGAGTTTCAAAAGACAAGTCGTTTCAACAGAGTCACACGACTGCATTACGTGAGCGCTCTCGACTATTACCACAACAACTGAACATAAGCCACTAAGCAATTTCACCTCTCGAACTACGCTTTGACCAGCAAATATATTCCCAACCCTTCGAAGTCTCCCAAGAGTATACTACACCCAGAACTCTTACTTTTAGACGCCGACTTACACAGCTGCACAGTAGCGTACGCGGTCTCGTCGGCGCCAGCGTCTAGGAGTTTGGCTAGGAGGATAGACCCAATTGTCGTTTGTGAGATTTCTATGTATTGAATCTCTCACCCACCAACACTGTTCAGAAAGTACCTTGGTTTCAAAGTCTTCATTCGTGATTGATTTCTAAAGTTTGCTACTGTAACGCTAGAGTGACAGAGTCACCGTAGCGCAACACGGGAAGTGTGAGAGAAGAGGTGTACTCGAGAGAACCGTTGTAAACCGGGGGGAATTCGATTCACGAGAACCTATCCTACCTCTCCTGGTCAACTTATGGATTGCCTTATCTGTGAGGAAGGTGAGGAGGGTGTTCTGGCGTCTAGTCAGAACAATCAACCACGGACGTATGCCCCGGCTCCCCTGTTTCATCCTAGGTCCCAGCGATTTTTTTATTCTCCTCTTCTCAGCTGGGGCTTTATAGATGAAGATCGTCATCGGTCGATGCGAGCACCGAGCGATGATCTTAGGACACTCGAATTTCCAACAGAGGTATTGAAGAGCGGTTTGCAAGTTGGGGAAATGTCGGAAACTCCTATACAGAAATTGAATGAGGAGACTCTCGAAATCAGTGATGAAATGAAAGAAAGATTCAAGACAGTGATCAAAAAACGCGGCACGAAAGAAGAACGACGCTACTTAAACATGCGATACAGTCATCTCGTTCGTATCCAAAACATTTTGGCATACCTATTTACTAATACTTACAACCAGGTATGCGACCGATGCCGATTGAAAGGCAACGAGGGTGGCCATCCTCCAGAAGATCAGGGTGCAAGAAACTATAAATATAAGTGATGAGCAATATGCTACTTTATCGTCATGGTATAATGCGGGGACTCAGTCCGAAACCGAGCAAAAAAGCCTCCATGCCATAGAACGGCGAGTCACTCGCAGGCTAAAAGTTCTCAGCGACACGGAAGAGAGCCTCCGCCACAAGGAAGAGAGCCTCTGCCTTCGGGAAGAGCTCCTTCGACGCTCGACCCCCGCGTCTACTGACACTGACCCCTATATGCAAGTACTGGTCATGATATAGTGAATGGTCAAACCAGAGTCATTCAATTAGTTGCAATAGTAAAGTAGTAAGGTCAGAAATAACTATCAAGTTTGCAAGCATGTTTGAAGTAGGTAATTAGTGCTTTTGCCCCGTGCAAAGATAATAAAAAAACCTACTGTATGTAGCTAGTACGAGAATATTCTTGTTGAGCTTTCTTTGCCTTAATTGGTTCTGCTCCTGATTTTGCTGCACTCTGCATTGCAGCAGGGTCAGTATTTTGCTATTCCTTGACCGAGATTACAAATAACAAAACACTGACTGGGCCATTCTCTCGTGAGCCTTCCGATTATATTCCTCGCGATTACTAGGATAATCTCCCATGAGAAGAAGATTGTGCGATCTATTTGTAGCACAACGCACCTATCACCTATCACGTTTTTGGCATGATACGCTGACCTCGGATTTGCCCATGGTCTAAGATACAGAGATAAAGCAAAGGGATACCCACATAGATTTCTTGCAAAGTACCAGATGATTGCAGTTCAAGGTGAATTAAGATTCCACGCCCACTGGTGTTTGCCTGACTCAGAAGTATGGGTTTCTTTGATTTGTTCAATCGCCCTAACCAATCTATCCACTGTTTGTATCTATCATGGGCTTGGTATAAGACAGGCACCCGCCCGTTTCCGGAGCCCAGTAAGCTACTTCGGCTGAATCTTTGTTGTACTAGGATTAAATCTCCGCGAAGCAAAGAATATCATCATGTTTGACTTGTGGTGGAATCCAGCTGTCGGAGAACAAGCCTTTGGTCGTGCGCATCGTATGGGACAGAAAAAGACTGTTCATCTACAAACGTTACGCACAACCATGTTGAGAAACGGATCTTGGAGGTAAACAGTTCCGCTGAGGATATTTGCCACTCATTGCATTACCATAGCTTCAAACCCAGAAAAGGCGTCTTGCGAACGACATACTACATAATTTCAAACTTGAAAAAATTGCCTATTACGAATGATGATGCCGCTCTATCTCACTGTCTATCGTGCACTAGTGATCCCCTCCCGGGGCTCCTCGGACGTAACTAAGTTGCCGGCGACTTATGAACGACTATTTGTCTGCAACTAAGTTTGTAGAAATTTACATCAAGTTTTGTACGGTATAGGATAAGATTGAGTATTAGGATAAGTAAATGTAGATGTTGAAGCGTAAATGTAGTATATGATGTGTGGGAATCTCGTATTCCAGGCGCTGAGCGCTTGCCTTTTCCAAGCGCTGATCTCAATCCGCCATACCACGTGCTCGCATATCTCTACTTCCCGAGTTAGACGTTCAGCCTCCTTCTGAATTACGATTTCTCGAGCTCAAACGACAGGAAATTTGGATTGCTGCGTTTCGGTTGCGCCATGGTTTGTGGGACTCCTCCTATTCATGACTTCGGCGCGCTGAAGACCATATCCCCGTTTTAGTTTGGAATGGACCATGCTCGCCATGAAGTTTGTCAACAGTTCTTAGACAGGTAAGGTGTACCATATTCCGATATTCATAATGCCCGACGCAGAACAACACAGCAATCGACAGAAATCGATGAAATCCTATTCGAAATATTGACCCGTAAAATCAGCCGCGAAGAGACCTACCAAGTTGAGGGAAAAGAATATCTGGAAAAGAATGTCTCCCAATCTTACGACTTTCTTTTTTGATTTCGACTTCGGAGCGTCAGGAGCTGCAGAGGAATTTTCCTCATCCGAGACCTCCGCGTCACCAGTATCCTCGGTGAAGCTATCAATGTCATCGTCGGAGTCGGAGTCGGCTCGTTTAGAGACTCACCAATTTTCTTCTCAACGGGACTTGAGGGCCTCCTCAATGGAGGACTCGTCGTCAGAGAAGATTATGGCAGACTTGCGAGTGGCAGCGCATCGGACTTGGAGGCATCAGAGTCGCTCCACAGATGAATTGCTGTCGAGCTTACCAGGGACTCGGAATCCATGATAGGGTCTTCTTCACCTTGGCCACCCCTCTATCTTCTTCCTGCTCCCGTTCTCCTCCTTCCTCTACATTAACTACAGTACTTCAACTGCGTACGCTAGTCAACTGCACCTGCGTACGATAGGACCTACCCTTCAGCCTCTCCTGCACCTGAACTGTGATGCGGGTTACCGAACGTCTGGGCGCACAAATCAATAATATACATACCTCGTTTATGGTCTTGCTTGATCCCATCTTTGACAGCGTCACCTCATCTCGGAGACGATCCACTTGAGCCTTCAGAGCCGACGAAACCTTTGGTGGTTGTTAAAGTGGCGACCGTCTTTCGATGGAAGAGCGCCGACGCCGGCAAAAGAGCGGACTTCCCCGTTGACATGGAGGGATATTTTTCCGTCAACAAGCGCTTGCTTGGCAAACTCTTCTCAGGTGCTATCAATGAGGTCGTTCCGTATCCAACCTAGATCGGCTAGACTTCCACGAACCAGCCGCTCGTAAAGGAAATTTAAAGTTAAACTGGGAAGACTGATAGAATATCTGGGGCGGTAGGTGCACGGTTCTTGCAGTGTTACTGTGCTCCTTCCTTATGATGCTGGTTTCGTGTTGGCGTTGTATTCCACAAGTCCTTAAAATCCCAGATTTCGATCTCCTTGTAAACTGCATGGTGAGTTGGGCTTTAGCGACCATGCGACGTTGTACGTATTTTTATGCAAATCTGAGAAATTACTAACCTTTTGCCTTGCCAGCTCCACATGGTTCTCTATCGCGTTATTCAAATGTCATTCGGTCAGTAACTCTAAACTCAACTTATAACTTTAACTCTGATTGGCTCTACTACGTAGTCCGGACGCGTCAAATGTCATTCAGTCAGTAACTCTTGTGCCTCTCAAACAAACAATTACGATTCTGTGCTTACGTATCGCGGTCGTCTGCTTAGCTGTAAGTATGTAGAAATATACTGTCAATTGTGCTGCCAGCTGCTTAGCTGTACAAATAAATATTTTGTCGCCAACCACTACGGCTATCAGTGTATATCTCATAAGAAGTTATGAAGTGATGAAAAAAGTGTTCGCAGAATCGCAGAATCTGCCTTCCGGCGTCAGTCTTGGGCACCGGTACCGCAGCTGTTCATTCTCACTAGCATTTCGGCCAGTGCGCCACTCAAAATAGGGAATCGAATATCTAAGTATGTTAGAGAAAACATACAATCCCGCAAAAACGAAGGTTAAGTCAGCAAAGAGTCAGCACAGGTGCCGCACCTATAAAGGCATCTGCCGCGCGCGCTTCAACACTCCCAGCTACCACCACCTTCACCTTCACTTCAGCCACGAAAAAAGAACTAAAAATATGACCCACCCTGAAAACGAAAGCGGACCAAGCAGTCGAGCGAACCCCACAGTGACCCATCCGCGTCTCACGGCTGCAACTAAGGTATGTTTTTTTAGTAACCTCTTCCTCGCCACTCAACTGAGTGCGACTTCAAGATTCGCATTGCGTTCAACTGGCCCCGACCTCAGCTAGATGCGCACACGAAACGGGAAAACAACAGACGCGAAAGGCGGCTCCGGCCCTACGCTCGAGATGGACGCGACAAGCAGCTCTGAGCTGTCGCGGTTTGCTGCTTTTTAGATGTTGCTTGCGAAAAAAAATCACTCTTGTACTCAAATAATATTCTCGCTCTTGTACTCAGTCAACCTCGCTGCCACATTCCCTTCTACCATCATTGCCTCATTCCCTCTTGCCATCATTCCCTCTTACCATTATTGCCTCAGTGACAGCTGGTTGGCTTTCTTGGAACTACCAAACATCCTAGCAATCTGCGCCTGGGTGATTGAAATGGACAGTATATACATTTCTGGATTCTTCAGCATGCGCTTCGTTGGTCACCAGTGCAGTCACGCTTTCATAAAATCATCTTTCGTGCTCGTTGCTTCCGACCCTCTTGCTGGCTCTTTTCCTTCCCAAATCTGATTTCACGATCCTTCCCCGATCACTCTTTTGTTGGATTCCTTGTATGTTTTCTCTGAAGTGTGTCTCTTCTTTTCTTCTTAATCATTGAACTGACCGTTGTTAGTCTTCAACTACTACATTCTTTGATTTGTGCGACGATTGCTCTTGGTTTTTCAGTGCGTCTTGAGTTTCTTATCTTTAAAATCACTGAACTAACATAGCTTTTTTTTAGGCATCTCAGCTTACTTTAATAGTCGAACTGCTATCTGTACCTTCTATTTGCAATTACTCTTGGTTTTGCAGTGTGTATCAAGTGCGTGTTCAATTTTTATTCCTAAAGATTGCTCTACTTACCAGCTCTTTTTGCATTTTAGCTCATAGTATATTCAAATTCTCCAGCACCCCTGTATCTACGTACCTACTATACATCAATTTGTCTTGACATCTCGTTTTTGGATCCGTTTGGGCGCTAAGCCTTGAACGACCTTACGTGGAACAAGTTTGAATCTTCAATGCCAGGTAAACCAAGGGGCACTTCTGTCGTGGATTATATCTTAGCCTCTGAGTCGGCCTTGCCTGATCTGCGTCAAGGCGCTATGGTTATCTCCAAGTCTTCTGCAAATGGGACATGGCTGGGGATCGGCGTTACCATATGGGCCATTGGAGAGCAGAACTGAAGGTTTGAACTTCGGAGATTGAGGCTTAACAGGGAACAACTAAGGAACGACTAAGTTGAACAAGACGTTATCGAAAGATATGGATTGCCTACGTTGGAAGATATTAATTTCTGCGGCGGGGGTTTTTTTTCCAATGTACTTCTCGAAGGTCAGCTTTGGTAGATATACAAAGAAAATCAACGGACCCAAGTAATTCGGGTCCCGATTGGCGGGATTTCATGACCAGATATAGGTTTTTTGCGAGGGCGTCCTCTACCTCCCAACCTTCGAGACATATTCCAATGGTCAAAATAAGTAACTATTGGCCAATGGACCATAAAGCTATTCAGTTTGGGTTGTTTTTCCACGCACTACGGTTGATGTTAGAAAGACGTGCCCTTTCTGATGAGGAATGAGCCACTTACTTTATGGATGAGTCCATCCCACACGTCGGGATTAACTTGGTCGTGCCTGTAGAAGGGCTTGATCTTCATGGCTTTTGCAGAGGCCCATACGACCTGCTGGGTAAGAAGGTTAGCTCAATAGTGCAGTGCAAGCGTTTTACTAACTCGAAATCTGCTGAATTCGCATTCAGTGTACTTCATAGCGATTCGAAGCTCATGCATATTGAAACCGCAGCTGCTTGAGAACTGGGTGGGTCTGTGTGTGAGAGCGTCTTTGGGCATGGTTGAAAGTCGGACGGGAGATGATGGATGAGATCTGAGAGCTGAATCATCAACGAAGCTGCAAATGGAAATGTTTCCCGGTTGAACGTTCGGTGAACGGCGTGACTCAAATCCATAACTGGCTACGATGGTCCTTTCACAAAATCGCTCGCTGTGGTCACATATTGAAATGCTGTTCAGCCATGATGGACTTACAGATCAGCTCACCTCTTCAGTTGGATGACATGAGATGACCGCGATTTCCAGTAGTCGTACAATTATTTGGAATATGGAAGTCGATGCTACGGAAACGATACCGTGGTTTCGAACGAAAAGACAAATAGCCGCAAGTGCCGAAAATCTCTGTAAAAGGAATATCCGATAAGATGGTTTTGATTGCCCTTGGGTATGCGACAATTTTCTATTCATCTGCTGGACCTGCCGACCCCATCACTGGGCTAGACGCTGGTCCCTTTTCCGATGCAAGCCTTCGGCAAAAAGCTCTCAAGAGGATCATGTAGGGCGACCTCTTGGGACAGTCTTCATTTCCTAAACGTACTAGTGCCTTTAATCGCAATGTAATGGACAAATATACATAATCATGCGGATTGTACGCTAACTACGGCTCCCCCAGATCCACCAGGTGCATCACAGACGACCCACATTCTTTCAGAAGGTCATCAACTAACGAGTCTTCATGCCTTACTTCACCGAATTTGAACACTCTTCCGAGCTAGTGGAAGCAAAGATCGGTCTGCAAGAATATTGGCACTGCACGGCCGCAGCGGTAATCAGCGACGGCCACACTGAAAGTATGGTGCAGTAGCAATGTCCCGCAAAGCTGCCTAAAACGATGCGGCATCCTCATCCGATAGTGGAGATACTCGTTGTAAAGGTCTAACAACGTTAAAAGCGCACGAAAAGGACATCACGTTTCTCTCAGGTTTATGGACTGCATTTTTTCTTCACTGTTCTCCAGAGTCCCGTGGACGACCACCCGAGCGACGTTGAACGCCAAATACGCAATCTGGTTCTCGAATGCATCTCGAATCCAAACCGGTAACATCCTTTTGTATATATCTCTCATTCGCGTAGTTCTCGCTGCCAACGTCAACCTCGCCACATACTTCTCGACGCTGAGGGAAGCAGAAGATATCATTGAACTGGATGACGTTGTCATGCCGCTCAGTATAACCATTCTTATGGACAATCAGTTTTGGTTAACCTGTCAACGTTCTGTAAACGTGCACTGTGAGCGTTATCGCTACGCTACCGCGCAGAAGCGAATAAATAAATTATTTAAATAAATAAAAAAGGAATTGGCACCAGATTATTGAAACATGATTCGGTGTAACTTCTTAATTATTGTCATTTAGAGGGAGAGTCAGCCTCTTTCACCATTGACATTGTAGTTGGAGCAAGTCGAATATGAAAGGGCAATAGCCCACACCGTTCTCGAAATTCGAAATCGATACTACAAATGAAGCAATGTCACATGTCTTCCTCTTTTTCCACATCCATTTGTTTATGTTCCCTCTCGTCGTCGTCGTCCTCGCCTTCTACTTCCTTCTCAACCCTTTTGAGCACAAAGTGATACCCGTCGTCAGGTTCTGGCCATGCGTAACTACGTCCCGTTTGATCCCAAGCTAAGCTCTCCAACTCATCCTCCAGTTTTCTCGCACAAGGCCTCATCACCCGAATCACTCGACTCTCTCAGTTGCATCAACTTCTCCTGTATTTCTGTGACCTTGTCCAGGGCAGGTTTCTCAAGCTTGATACATTCCTTCCATAACCTATCAAAGTGGCCACCTACTTGACAGAGGTCGGCCTCAATTGCCTGCTCTACCATCCTTGACGTGATATGCATCTCTTGCCCTGGCGTAGTTGAGATATTCTCCGAGAGATATCCATTTTCATGGCTATAGGATATGTGTCGGACCAGAAGCCTTGCGTTCTGGATGAGATATTGCTCTGACATATTTGATAGGTCGCAAATTCTATCATCTTCATTGACAGCTTGGTCGTTGTTGCGCAACACTAGACTGAAGTTGGAGTAGATCCACGAACGCAAGTCACATGCAGCACCTTTTGCAAAGGCATATGTCCTAGGCATCTTCTCCTTGCCCTTACCCACGTACCGAATCGGCGTTAGAACCCAAGCGAGGTCGACAAAGTTTAGTAACGTGAGGACGTTGATTGCATCATCCCATCGCGTAAGGTTGGGTATGTGGCCGAGGGATTCATTTGAGGTCTCGATATCATGGAAATATGCCTCCTCATGTTCAACCAGCTCAGTCTTCCAATACATTACGATCTGCAGGAGTAGTAGGAATTCGTCTGCAACGGAAGTGTTGGTAATGAACGCGGATTCAGCCAGGGTATGGTAGACTGTAAAGACCGTCCTTGCCATGGTTGAGCGTGCAAAAGTCTCGACGCCGGTACAAAGGCAGTCATCTGTGGTGAGGACGATATGGAGAGTACCAGGAGGCATGATGCTACAATGTTGTTAGCTGGGAGAGGTCTGCATTGGGGAGACTACTTACATCGAAGTACCAGCTTCTAAATAAATTCCAAACCATTGGTACCCCCGATCGTTTGCATAAGCGTCGGCAGAAGCGCATCCCTCCTTCTCATCGGAGGGGATGCACACGATCCACAATTTGCCGCCGCAATGGACATCGACCTTGGTAACGAAGCCTGAACGGTCAACGTGCGCTTTGTGCATAGCCCCCTTCTTAGCTGCCAAGCCAAAAGACATGTCGTGCACTGGGTATACTTTCGCAAAATAATCAGGAACTTTTCCCATTAGACTTCGTACCGCGGTCATATCAGTGGCCAGCTGCACAGGAGGTAAATCAGAGCCAGGAAGTTCAAGGGCATTTAGAATTTTTGTGGACGTGAAGAATTCCTTTAGAGATGCTTGGACGTGCACCTCGTTGACGTCGCCACCGTTTGCGAGAGAGGCGTCTAAAATTTCTGTCAGCGATGACTTCTCTCCTAGTTAATCGCGTTGTTGTACCGTGCATAGTCCGCATTTCGTCTAGATTTCCAAAAAGGCGAAGGCTGTCTAGGTCCCAGCGAAGATGCTTTGGGCGGTCAGTTAAAACCACCACCTTTCGTGAGATTAATTCCTGGACCTCGTTCACGGTCATCTCAGAAAATTGTTGAAAAGTCGTTGAGTGGATGGGAGAGTCTTTCTGAGGCGGAGGCTTAACCGTTTCCTTGACCTTTTTAAACCATTCAGTGACATCTGGCTCATACTGAGTTAAAATATATCGGCGTCAGAACCAGGCAAAGATTCCTAAGACGCGCCTATACGCACATAGGTAGACCATATAAAGTCACATTTCTTTTGTCCATCGGCTGCAAATAACGGAACTACAGGTGCGAAGTGGCGCTGAGTATTTATTAGCGACGTCGTTTGCGGGAGTGTATAGACAGACTCACCGGAGGTTCATAGGTTGGATTCATTCGGGGCGGTATGAGTTCTTCAGGAAGTTTTGACTTTGAAAACGTGTTACCAGCTCGTAGCTTTGGGGGTTTCGACGGTTTTCTCGACGGTTTTCTCGGCGGTTTTCTTGGCGTTGCAGTTTGCGTTGCGATATAAAATCGGTGATCCACCGGGTTTCGCTGGCGCAGTGATCTCCGAGGTTGCGGTTCCTCACCTCCAGCCGGACTTTCGTTTCCGTCCTCATCTTCGCTCTCGGTGGAAAATCTGTCCGCTGCATCCACCGGATCAGGCTGCTCATCTTCATTCTTCGTCCCTTTACTCTCCTCCACCATATCCGTCTGCTCATCACCCGCCCTTTTCCCATTCACCCACCATACAGCATCCATCCATTCCCTCCCCGCCACATTTATCCTTCCACCGTCCCAATTCCCCACCGTCCAGTATCCATCCCCGTCCCTTCGCTCTCGACTGTATCCATTTGTTCATCGCCGTCCCCAAGTGCGGCATCTATCAGTTCATCTTCACTCTTCGCCACAGGGCTTTCGCGGCCGACATCACCGCCGAGATCTACAGCCGTTTGTACTTGTTTTTCCTCGCTTTCTGCAGGCTTTTTGTCCTGGTCCACTCCATCCGTATGCACCTCATCAATTTTAGCCCGTTTGCTAGCCCCAACTTCAGGGCCATCAAAGTCCTTTTTGCGCTTCAATGACTGATTCAGGAAATGTTAGTTAGCTCGGCATGCAGTTATGGTCAAATTTACCTCGGTGTACATCTTTTTCACACTATCTTTCGTTTTTACATGAGCCGCTATCTCAGGAGACTGGAACGCTTCGGGAAAGAGCAACTAGAATACCAATCCTTGAGGACAAGGTCTAGATCTTTATAACGGCCGCACCTTTGCAACAATATCCCTTTCTTGAGCGCATATGTCTACAAAATCCTTGAGCTGTTAGAGTGTATGAGTAAGAAGTTACGTAGGTTTGTAGGGTGCTATTTTACCGTTGTATCGTCCTTCGTTTGATTTTCCGGCTCTGCCATGAGCACGTCCTTGTCGAGGGATAAAACTTGGTTCTTGAGCTATAGAGAGTATGAGTAAGTTACGTAGGTTGGTAGGGTGCTATTTTTTTTTACCGTTGCGTCGTCCTTCTTTTGATTTTCCGGCTCTGCCATGAGCACGTCCTTGTCGAGGGATAAAACGTCGTTCTTAGCAGCCTTGCGGCGAGTTGATAGAAGTTTACCATAGAAGGCGACCGGCCTTCCCTCTAAATCGCTGGGAAGTTCTACTAGAGGCTTCCACTGTTTAACGTTCGTGGGGCCATGGTGGTGATGGGGTGGTTTCGGAATATTAGATGTGACAGTCGTTGTAGTCGATGCCAACGATAGTGTAGATCCCATAGACGCAGTCTGGATGAGAGCTTTGCAAGCGCGAATTTTGGCCAGTCGATCAGAAAGATTTAGACCTGCCAGAAGGAGATCCAGTTCATCGTCGTTTTTGATACCTTTTATGCCAGGTATATGGCTTTCCAGACTAGCAACGACTTCCAGGTCCATCTAATATGATAATGAAAGCAAGTTACCCACGTGACATTTGAGAGCTGGATCGCAAACGTCACGTGAGACTCCTGGCGCCACTCGGACGGCAGACGCTTCAAACTCTGGTGCTGCACTTCGCTTCGTACAATTCCATGCCTGCCCTTTCCGCGCCCTTAGCCCTATGAATTCAATTGACGCCTTTTTTCTGCAGCCGGGCTTGAGAATGAAGGAGCATCGGAGCGGCGGTATGTCTTCTTTTTTCTTTTGTCAACCTTTCGTTTCTGAATATAGTGTTGCTAGCCATAGCGGGCGAATCGTATCAAGTAGCCCAGTTTCGAAAGAAACTGGATGACCCTCCTTCCTCCCATAACCCAATATAACGGCTTCGTTACACGCAGGTGTGTGTTTAATATTTGGTTTTCCTTCTCGTATACCGATTTTTCTCCCAGATGATCCCCTGCTTTTTTCCCGGTTGTCTCTGGGGCGACATATACTTCAACACGAAACTTGTACCACAGTGCACAACGGACTCCAAATTGTACCTCGTTCTCATCTCCAGCTCCCGCGCTCAAACTGCGTCAAAGTGAATTTGGAGATGAGAACTTGCCAGACCATTGAAATAGAAGAGTTCGCAGTGTCGGATTCCCTTAAATTTGTACTGGTGGTATTAGTTATGTATACCAGTCTCTTCAGTTCTACCAATCCTGGCTGACCGATGGTTCGTATTCCAGAGGATGCTCCTCATGGTTCACCATCTGGAGAAAATGTGGGACTATGAAACTCGAGAATTTCGGACAGAGTGACAGGATAACAATTCACACGAATTCCCACCTTGTACGTGTTGAGGGATCTGCGTTCAGCACTAGCCTTTTTGTTTTTTCCTCCTGAAAGTTGTTTCCTCCTTCGGAATATCGCCTAGATAAAGTGGGTATTGCCTCTCTCCTCCCTCTTTTTCACGTTTATCCATGCTGAAAAAGCCTCCCCTTTACCCTGCGACGCTCAAACGACGTCTAGGAAGTCCTTTGGGCAGTACAAAGAAGGCAAGTCGTATCTCGGTACTCTTCTCGCCCTTGTCATTGAATTATTCACAGAAAGCACGCTGGAGTCGCGTCATCAATGGCTACGAAGAAGACGATCACGACGAGGACGTTTCCGAGATACTATGCCTTCGTTCCAAAGTTCATGAATTGCAAGGGATAGTTGATGAACTTCAGGCGAAAGTTGCCGCAATCACAATTCCAGTTGAATCAATTAAGGTAGAAGTGGGAGTCCAGTGTGAGCAGGTAAGCATGGTTCTAACCCTCTAGGCACATCTTCACTCCTCTATAGGATGCCCTCTATCATCCATCATCACTCACAGTTAGTCAAGCTTTCGAACTAAACAGGATATCCAACTTTTCGACCTCGCCTTCGCTGATTTCTGGGTCCACTCAAGCTACGGGAGTCTGAAAGAGAATGATGCTTGGGATGTGAAGCACCCCCACCCAGCGAAATCACGGTAGGTAGTATCTCATCGCCGAGCCTGTTCAGTTCTGAATCTCCGGAAAACAGGGTGGTACTGAGTTGATTTGCCCTCCCCCGGCCACCGCTCCGGCGTGGTTTCATAAAGCGTTTTTCTATGTCAATTGTGACTTCGGACCTCAGTATGCTGAACTTATCCGGCGTTGGATGCATCTTGAGGAACTCAACCTGTGGAAGAATTCGCGACACGGACTTTCAGACTTGAACCGGCCAACGATGCTCGATGACTGGAGGAAGCGGAGAGCTGGTGCTGTCCCTGCGTTGTTTACAGTAGCCTTGGTCCAACGTTTTTTCCGAAACTTTTTGGATCTGGTGGTGTTCTCTCCAACCAGCATGGAGACTTGATTCGATGTCGAACAATAGAACTGGCCCACTCCTCACATTTGGGAATCCTTGGCAAGGACTCAACAAACGTGGTAATAATGGCTGGCTGCTTATTGTTGTTATGGTGGTATGAAGGTTTAACAAGAAGAGGAAGAGAGGCTTCGGTTAGAGAATGATTGGTTTATGGCTGTAGATGATGTCTCGACCATGCTGAAGGGTCTTATTGGGCATCTTACGAAGTAGGAAATACACATCGTACGCGTTATATATGCGGGGTGTTGACTTCAAATGTATATACTTACTTTTGCGAACCAAGGAGACAATAAAGAGCGACAGATTCTCTGACTCTTTCTAAGGCTACATAAACTGATGGGCAACACTTTATACTTACTGCACCCTCTCGCGATACAGATACAGATATTTCGGTCTGGGGAAAACGCGATTCCAGAACGATTGGAATGCTGATGCAAAGAATTTTTTTACTTACCAACGTTGTAGAGTGCATATGCTTGGCTCGCAGCCCAGTAGTATGGCTATGGCATTTAGCCTACCTGTGACCAGGAGTATGATGAAACCCACTACCCAACTAAGAGCGTTGACTACGGAGCGGACTCGGGTACGCAGGAAAGCAGAATTGCCCTGATGTTTTTCCTCTCACGCCGGCCAGGCCCGCATCTTAGTATATATAGGGTAACAATGCGGATCTGGGACAACGAATGCTCTTTTGTTCTTTTGACCCTTTGGCAAAAATTCAGCTGCTTCAACGCAGGCCATTCTCCTCTTATCCTACCTACGCTACACAATTGAATCTGGGAGCGGAGTCGAAGCAATGTCATTGCATCCCTGCAGAGCCACACGTTCATACTCAACGGACGGGTGTTCATTCCTTTACCTCCGAAGTGCATCAAACGTGATAAGCGGTTTCTGGAATTGTTTGGTCTCTCGATAGAGGTAGAAAAGTTTAGAATACTACGTTCTTGCACAACATTTTCCTCGGTAAACATAGTTCAACATGATCTTCGCCGAGGCCTCGTGAAGTCCTCTTTTAAATAACTCGCGAAAATTATCCAACGGGGCTCAATCCCCGAAATTCCACCCAAGGACAGGGCCATCCACTCGCCGTTGATGATTTCGGCATCACCATATTGGATCGTTCGCCACTCCTGCAAACTGTCTTTCCATATCCATACAGTGAGGCACTGGGTTAACTTCGGCGGTAGACCCACTACCTCTGGTGGTCTACGGGCTCGGATGTCTGCCTCAATGTCAGGGTTGACCAGTACAAATAAAGTGCGGTTTTGGATATGACCAGGACGATTAGGTGGTGGAGTTTGCAAGTATTCGGTGCTGTGGTGCGTAAACCATTCAGTCCATATATCTTTTCCAGCGACTTTGCAGGAATTAAAATGGGTATACGCTGAATCTATGCTCTCTTGAGGAGTGAAGCCTTTGTGCTGTGGGGTTCTCGCGGGTCTGCAGAAAAATTATGACAATTGACATTCTAATGAACACAAATCCACATACCCAATGGTAGAGTAGCTTGGATCGCCAGAACATACATGCTCCGACAGATTTTCAGCCTGATACGGATACATGATGGCAGTACCAAACTCGACATATGAATTGATTTCTGTGGAAACTGCGGCTGGAAGAATTGGAAGTGGAGACTCGACTTTTGCCGTGATGACCATGGTCGTTCCGGCGGAATTGAGGTACACAAGAATGAGCATGGTTAACTTTGCTCTCACCGCTTATATATGTGTTGACGAGGCCTAATTCCGTTAATGAGTAAAGGCTCTTTGGACACCCATGTGTGGTGGGAGACTGAGTTCAAAAAAGACAAATACGATTCTCACTCAGTTGAGCCCTGATAAAAGAACCAGAAATTTTGTCGAGTGTTTGACGTCAGCTGAGGCAAACAGTGCGAAAAGTATTAACGCGACCGGTGTAATTGATTTTCAAAATTGACTAAGTTACACTGGTCGATGTTAGAAAGAGACGCACATTGTATCCTCCTGTCGCTTAAAGCCCAGCGCGCGCGTTGAGAAACGACAGCCTTTCACTGGAGAAAACGGGCGACAATGAAATTCGAAAATTTCGACTGACTCTTGGAGTTTGACAGGATGATAATTGACAAATGATAATTGACAAGAGATTCACACGAATTCCCACCTTTTTGTACCTACGAGGCTTCTAGCCTTTTGTTTTTTTCTCCTGAAATTTGTTTCATCCTTAGTGTGATCGCTAGATAAAGTGGGTATTACTCTCTCTACTCCCTTTTTCACGTTTATCCATGCTAAAAAAGCCTCCCCTTTACCCTGCGACGCTCAAACGCCGTCCAGAAAGTACTTTGGGCGGTACAAAGAAGGCAAGTCGTATCTTGGTACCCTTTTCGCCGTCGTAAATTGATTCACAGAAAGCACGCTGGAGTCGTGTCATCAACGGCTACGAAGAAGACGATCACGACGAGGATGTCTCCGAGATACTATGCCTTCGCTCCAAAGTTCATGAACTGCAAGGGATAGTTGATGAACTTCAGGCGAAAGTTGCCGCAATCACAATGCCGGTTGAATCTATTAAGGTGGAAGTGGGAGTCCAGTGCGAGCAGGTATGGTTTGTTGTGACCCTTTATGCACATCTTCACTCCTCTATAGGATGCCCCCTATTTAACTATGGAAAACTCGAAAACATCACACCATCCAGTTAGGGGAGCTACGTCGGTCGAACTAAACGGGATATCCGACTTTTCGACCTCGCCTTCGCTGATTTCTGGGTCCACTCAAGCTACGGGGAGTCTCAAAGAGAACGATGCTTGTGATGTTAAACACCCACACAGCGAGATTACGGTAGGTAGTATCTCATCGCCAAACCTGTTCAGTTCTGAATCTCCGGAAAATAGGGTGATATCGAGTTGATTTGCCCTCTCCCAGCCGCTCCGGCATGGTTTCATAAAGCGTTTTTCTATGTCAATTGTGATTTCGGAACTCAGTATGCTGAACTTATCCGACGTTGGATGCATCTTGAGGAACTTAACCTGTGGAAAAATTCGAAACACGGGCTTTCAGACTTGAACCAGCCAACGATGCTCAATGACTGGAGGAGGCGGAGAACTGGTGCTGTCCCTGCGCTGTTTACAGTAACCTTGGTCCAACGCTTTTCCGAGAGTTTTTGGATCTGGTGGTGTTCTCTCCAACCAGCATGGAGACTTGATTCGATATCGAACAATAGAACTGGCCCACTCATCACATTTGGAAATCATTGGCAAGGACTCAACAAATGCGGTAATAATGGCTGGCTGCTTATCATTGTTTGCCTTAAGTGGTGGTATGAAGGATTAGCAAGTCTTCAAGAGGAAGAGAGGCTTCGGTTAGAGAAAGATTGGTTTATGGCTGTAGATGATGTCTCGACCATGCTGCATGGCCTTATCAGGCATCTTACGAAGTAAAGAATACGAACTTCAACTTGTCGGAAATAAGATTTAAACGTGCGTCGGAAGATTACAATCAAGAAGGTGACAAAGGAATTTCGGGAGGGCCCGATGCCTATAGTGTCGCATTGAGTGGCTACGATGACGACGTGGACGAGGGTTATGCATGTGAGTTTTTCTTCGCTGAAAGCAGCACCCAACTGTAGATGTATTACATCCCTTGATTCCTGTATCCGACTGCGCCACTGACACTCTATTCACCAGTTTTTATTGTTTTTGATGCCTATTTCCCCGTGAAAACCATAAAAACAATACATAATACTGCGCAAACGAAAATGAACTTCTTCAATACATAATCTCGCAGGAGATAGGTATCAGGAGACGTATTGTAACCATTGATAAGCCTCCGACGATAACCGATAACACCAGGCGAAGAAGATAATTGACCCACAGCACGTGTTATCTTTCGTTCGAATTTCCACCACCCGCTGTTGGTGCTACCCATTTTCAAGCTTCGGGGCACTATTGGTGCTATGCGCAAAGCACATAGCCCAAATTTTTGGATAAACTTAGTGCCGTCACTTCGAACTCTGCCTTTACCTGCTTCGGTGCACCATCTTCCTTCTACGCTGCACCTCCCACATAATCAAAGTCATCGAAACCGATTGGTTCCTCACAGCGACACAGGAGGAAGAAGTCTCAAGCTAATAAATAACTGGGAATCATTGGATCATTCGAGAAAGCTGGTGGCATCTCTTTATTGTTGTTTTATAATCCAGGCTGCGCGGTCGGCTTATGACACACAGGTACGGAACCTGTGTCATTCACGTAGCGTTCGCTATTTGTTATTTATGAATCGTCAGGAATTTGGAACTTCATTGCCGTTTTAGAGGACTATCTGAGTTACTGTGGCCAATTTCTGGACTGAATTTCGCAGGAAACATTTATTATTGTCATTTGGAGGGAATTCTCGTTCTGTTAGGAATTGCAATTGTTCCGAGCCTGGAAGGCTGAAAAAACGCTCAAAAGCACTGCGGAAAAGTAATTCTCTGTACTTTCATCCCCGATCGCCTGGTGCCTCTTCTCCCCCGATTGCCTGGTGCCTCTTCTCATGCGCTTCCTCTCAACTTTTATCCAAAAACCTCAAATTTTGGCGACTCGTCGTACATACACGTTAGATGGAAAACTTACAGGCCATTGCGGACCTGTGTTATGTCTATCAGCCACCGACGATGGTCAGCTATTAGCTAGCGGAGGTAAGATTTTCCTAGCATACTCCGAACAGATTAATCGGTCATTCTTAGGTACCGATGGTGTCAAAATCTGGAATCTTGTCACAAAGCGGCGCATTCCTAGCCCTGAGGGTGCTGGGAGTCGCGGAGCCACCACCGCGATCCTTTTTATTTCGCGCTCAGACGATCCCGATGAAGCCATAATTTACGGAACTCAAACTGGAAAGCTGGTATGCTTGAAGCAAAGCGCTTCTCGGACAGCGGTAAGGAATATATAGCATTTGTATGAGTTGATTTACTCAGCGAATTTAGGCTTTTGAAGAAAGCTACACGTTTTCGCTGGCTGGAGCCAGTGAGATCACGACTCTTGCGTTTGACGCTGTTGCCGGTCATCTTGGTGCAGGAAATCGCTCGGGAAATATCTACCTTTTCAGCCTCGATGTAGACATGAATCTTAAAATCAGATTCTCCGTGATGTTGCAGGGAGTGACACCCAAGTCGCTCGCTTTTTCGAATAAGGGTGATAAAAAGGAGCCACAATTGCTCTTATTTTCACTGTACGATGGAACTTTGTGAGTTTTCAGAGTTAGATTTTCTCAATCAAATTAACAAACAATGCGGCAGGTACACTCTTAACACTACCGATGGAAACGTAGAAAATACAAAAGTTCTTGTAAACCAGATGTTGGTAGATCGTTTGCGTCGATAGTAACTCCACTGATAACTCCTCAGAGGAAATGCTGCTGTGGATGTCGCCAAAAATGTCTTCTGCATCGATGATCCCGGCCAGGGGATTGCCCTATACCGCTTTGACGGCACGCGACTCAAGAATTTTCCTGTCAAAGAAGAAAAGCCGCGCCCAAGGCCTCGTCAGGTGAATTTTGCGGAAGGCTTCAAACTTATCGTTTGCGGAAGCGATCACGGTGTTGTGTACGTATTTGACAGAAGGAAAGAAGAAGTTGTTGATGAACTCCACACCGGCAACCACAATTGGATCCAAACAATACTCGTGAGCAGTTCTTTTATCAGATAATGTATTTCTCTGACCCCTCCAAGACTGCACAAACCGACGGGCAGCACTTTATACTTGCTGCCCCCTCTCATGATACCGACAAAAATACGGACATTTTGGTCTGGAGGAAACGCGATTCCAGAACGATTGGAATGCAGATGCAAAGAAAGTACCTTCAGTATTTTATTCAAATAATGATGCTTGGAGCAACCCTGGCATTTCTGATACAAAACGGGTGCGTCCTTCGTTTGTACTTAGCTGATTTTTCTACTTACCCAGCTTGTAGGGCACAGATGCTGGGCTCGCAGCCCAGTAGCATGGTAACTGATTTGCCTATAACAAGAAGTATGAAACAGACTCCCCAAAGGGTGTTAGCCACAGAGCGTACTCGCATACCCAGGAAAGCAGAATTGGTTCTGCCCTGACGTGTGCTATTACGGATTGCCCAGTCCCCGTTATCTAAAATTTGATGGTGGTGATGCTAGGCAACTATCCATGAGTAAATAAACAATAAATACGTATACTCTATTACTTCGCCAGAGTAGGAATATGACAAACCGAAGATTTGATAATCCTGGAACCATACAAAAATCTCAGGACAATAAATGCGAGTGGTGTGTGAATACAGAAATAGTAGTTTGACGCCATCCTTGTTCCTAGTTCCTCTCACACTATTGTACTTAAGCAGTGTTGGTCAGCTGGACTTGGAATCAAAAAAATCAACAAAAGGAGTCTGGCAGAACCGTTCGTTTAAAACTCAATGTCCTCACCCGATTTTCAGTATAATCCTTGGGGCCCTACGCAGCCCCTAAACACTATTTCTATGGACGAAGGACTGTTACCTGAACACCCACAGTCTCCAAATTCTGCTTCTATGGACGAGGGGGTAGTGCCTCGTGCAGCTCCCGCTCCCTGGACATTTTTTGCCTATGCACAAGTAAGTACAAATCGTGCAGGAACTCGAAGAATCCCAACAACTCTCAAAGAAGGTAAGTTTAAACTTGTATCAGATAATCCAGCGCTGCAAGCTAAACCTCATCAAGATCATTAAAGGATACCGAGATACTGTCCAAGACCAAAAGTGGGACTTGAAAAATCTACGGTCACTACAAAATGAGAAGATTACCCAACTCAAGGCAGAACTCGCAGCATCAGACGGCAACCTCCGCGATGCCCGAGAAAGCATTCGAAAGGTTGTAACTCGTATTGACATATTTTTTTATACTGACCGCACTCCCAGCTACGCGGGCATCTCGATAACTTGAAAAATTTTATCGAATGCTCCATTTGTTTGCAGAAAATGACTACTGTCGAATGTAGACCGGTGTTGTATGTTTCCCCTTCGTTCTTCGAGCGTGTGTTCATCGCAGTTTTCCAGTTTTCAGAACTGTGACCACTTCCTCTGCGCAAATTGCATTAGAGTAAGGTTCAGTTCGTTGCCTTGCTTGTGCGTACTTATTGCCTCCAGCTTATTGAAAAATGCCCCTTTTGCCGAGCACCGCTACGTGCAACGTACTCGTCGGTACTTTTTCGTGATATGGCTTCAGAGATCAATACGATGGCTCAGAGTGTATAGGCTTGGATTCTATACTGTATAGACATTGCTTTTCTCGATTCAGATGTACAGCTTTAGTGCTTACAGAGAAATCGCCGAACATGAGTTCGTTTTGGTTTTTTGGTATAGCCACATATCATGATACCTCCATGTTGGTTAAATGACCTTGGGGTTATTCTACATCGCCTTCCTATTCCGGTGCAATGTCAGATGGAAGATATCCAAATTGGGGGGCGCGAGAGGGTGTAGCGACACCGGTTCACAACGTCTTCCGATGGTAGTATCCATTGGAAGATATAACGGCCGTTCGGTCTGCTGTAGCTTCGCCAGTAGCTTCGTCGGCTGGCGAAGCTATGACTGCTGGCGAAGATGTCAACGTAAAGCTAGCGCTGTCCGAGAACTTCAGGTAGGAAAAGCCGAAACCAAGGCTACCCAGGCCCAACCCCGCGCCGATCTTGGGTAAGGCGAGAGGAGTAAGGGGGGTGATGGGCTGCGAGCTGCCGCGACCATCGTTCTCGCTCTGTCTGCCGCTTTGAGAGCTGCCGTTTAAGCATGGTCAGGTGAACTCGGAAGTCCGAGTGTCTGCAGTTCATCGGACGATAGTTGGAGGGGGAGATGAGTCGGACGGAAGCCTGGAGGCATGAGGATTGCGGAATGAGTTGCACTGAATTGGAATGGAATGATTGCGACGGCGACGAGAAGACAGGAAGCAGAGATAAGGGATGGAAGCTAGCGCGCGTGTTCATCGGGTGTGCATGTAGTGGAATCTGAATTCAGAGCGCAGACCTGATGGCGTCTAGGAGGAGAGTAACGCGTGCAGATGAGCTGGAAATATGACCTGTGAGGACATGAGAAGACTCGCAGAATGCAGTGGATGTTCTAGGCGGAGGGTTGTCGGATAGTGGTGCGTATGTGCGTTATCGTTGTCCGGGTTCAAGGGGAAAGTGGTGAACAGGTGCCATTACTGACTTTCCACGTATTGGAGTTGTTTATCCACTACAACAACAGAGTTTATCGTTAGAACCAAGACTGGTTGTAAGAATGAATGGGGGGCGTGGAGGAGGTGATGTGCTTGTTGTGGCAGGCTTACAACTTGGTGAGCTTGTCGTTCTGGTGGGCATCAAGCTCAACGAAGTAGGTGAAATGGATGGTTTGCTGGTAATACACTGTAAAACCAAACGTTAAAGAGCATATTTACAAAAGAATAGTGGGCTACTCACCGGTTACTGGGGTTCTTTTCATAACAAGTCCTCTACCAATACAGAACGCTTACAGCCTTGCGTACAACAAGCGCAGCGGATTGTGGTGTGTTCTTGGTTAGCGCTTTGCGTGTTGTGTTTTTATGGTACATCGGTGGTGCGTTTTGGTCAGCGGGGGTGGTTTCCTCTGCGCAGTTTTCTTATTGTTGCAGTCGGCATCAAGTAAAGCGCTGGAAACAATAGGATGCCTCCAGCTTCTGGGCCAAGGAGAACACCAATAACGCTGGGAATAAGCGGTCACGGTATTTTCCAGTTAAAGCCTTCCAGGAGACTGGTTTTAAGTAACAGCGGGGGATGGCATTGATGGCGTTGGGTAAGTGATTGTTGGCTAGGCCAGGCTTCGAAAGCCATGAGAAAATGACTGTGAATGCTCCTGTGTTTTGACTAAAAAGGTCCGTGATGAAGGTAATCGTGAGGAGTCTGTGAAAGAGTGGTTCGCGACTCTAAAACTGTTGGGTTGCATCAGAAGGCGTACGACCTGAGATCTGGTTTAGGACACAGATACGTAAACTACAGAGAGGATGACCGGGACCATCAGTGGACATACAACAGGGTAATCTTCAGATGCAGCGCACCGTTCACCATTAGGCAGCAGCCGACCAAGAAGCACATCAAACGCAAGCTCATTCACGTTGGAGCTCCAACAACCCGGCAACACCGTCTTGAGCACATTCCACCCAGAGATAAGTTCAAACTTGCGCAAGAACAAGATGGAGGTGCAATGCTGATTCCAATAATGGTGAGAATTTGAGTCGCGACGAGGGTTGAGCAGAGATGAACATACAGGTACACATAAGATGGACGTTAGGATGACAAGGACTTGTTCAGCCTTTTCTCGGTCATCTTTGTAGTCGATTTGGGAGATAATTGAACAAGGAGATCCTGCGGCGACATCTATGAGAGGTAATAAGTCAGTTGTGAAGGCTTCCACGCAAAACTAATGCTCCCAGCCCGACCAGCCGTCCACACTCACCTTCTTGCAAATTTACATAGCATTGTTGCTCCATAGTGCTTGAGCAGCGGATTTCAGGGCATCCATTAAAGGTGGAGATTATCTGCTTGGTACCAATCGGTTTGAAGCACGAAAACCAGTCTCCTCACGAGCCCAATCTTGGGAAATCTTTGCTTGATGTTGAACCGGCGGTACCAACTTCCACGAGGAGCGTTAGAAAGTGTTCAAATAGATTATATATCCTTCAGTGTGTCACCACAGCTCAAAGTCTAGAGCCAAAGCTCGACAGGCGACTACATTGACAATGGTTGAATGATTCGTCACAAAGCTCATATTTCAAGAAAGATCAACTCACTCAGGAGACCGGAAATTCAGTGTCTCTTTGAAAAGAACCCAGATACCACCCGTCACAACTCCGAGCGCACGGGAAATCTCATGCGGAGTCTAACACCAGCAATCAGAATGAGATTGATCCAATCACCGGAACAACACCTACTGCACAACTTGAATCAGCCTCAGCGCAAACAGCAGCACCGCCCTCTCTCCAAAGCGCACCACCCAAAGTGCTTGAGCAAAAACCTGAACTTGCTGCGACAAGGTCAGAAAGACTAGGGTTTCGAACTTAGGCGCTGAGCATTTCCTCAGCGCCTAAGCAACTAGATTTCACAGGATTCGCGGTTTTGTACGATCAATTTTGTGAAAATTTTGATTCTGATCCTAGGCTTTTTTCTAGCCTGGAGAAGCGGGTGGAAATCCTGCCAGAAACTTGGGTTTAACTATAATAGAATTGGTGAAAACAAGAGCTACGGTACAGGCGGCGACACATTTACACTAATTAGACTTGGGCTTTGGCTCGCGAGCCTTCCTTGTCCTGGATCCAGGGTCTTTCAAAGTAGAAAGGTAAGCTTCCCCATTCTTGTCATAGTGATTTTTGCAAGCACGAATGATCAAGTTGTCCAGACCCCAAGCATCCTCTTGTTCTAAAAAACGGGGACACTCCTTGAGAATCTGTTATAAGCCGCGATTAACTACAAATCCGCCGGAGATTCATCTAATCGCACCTTGTCTTTGACCATCTTGATATCCTTCGTTTCTTGATTTGTGAAGGACAACGGAGGAAGGTTCTTCTCAATGAGTAATTTGAGTTTTTTCTTGATGAAGGTCAGCGATAATAAATTAATTACAAAGCCGTCAGATAATTACTCTGCATTTTTCAAACTCTTCTTCACTCCATCCCATACGTCCTCGCAATGCATCAAGGGTCTCATGCCCAATACCTATTGGTCTCACAGAGCCCAAACGGCTGACATTTCTGTCTAAGATCTCATCCTCATCGTCAGAGGTGACAGTAGTGAGGGGAGATGAAGGACGGCGGGTGAGATTTGCAGGACCTGCCTGCGCCAATGGACGGCTAGCATGATTTTCAGGGCTTGTTGTTGGAATACGATAAGGGTGTACTCGAGCTTGCTTAGAAGCAGACCGTTGAGGACCGGAAAGTGATAGGTCTGTATGAGCGAGTAGAGGCTGTAAACGAATGGTAGGGAGATCTGTATGTGCTAGCAAAACTGAGAGAGGGGGGGGTGGCAAAGCACGCTCAGCGAGATGATGGACTGGACAAGATACAACCATCAATAGTTAGCGACTCTTGCTAGTTTATCGTACCTTTGTATGAGATTGTACTTGAGAATAACAATACCAAGTGCCTTTTGTTTTAGGCTTATTATGTTATGATTTAGTCTTCCCATGAATGCGCCAAAAATGGAACCGATAATCAGCAGACATCAGTGTTTAATTTGCGTGCGACGATTGAATTTTTTTTCCGTGTTGGTTTCGTTTACAACCTGTACGTATTGTTTTTTGGATAGTAAAACATCGATTAAAAGGCTGAAATCTGAAATCCAAATTTCCGGTCATCACACAAGTTTCCAGTCATCACACACCCACAGCTGGCCTGAACTCTCTTTCTCCTTACTTACGTCTGCATAATGGTAAATCAAAGAGTTCGCATTCCACCACGAGAAGTATGTACTATGTACTCTATTCTTTCTCGCTTGAGCTAAAACGTTCATAGACCAATTCAATCGTTTTGTTACGATCCAGGTTTTACTGTGGTCGATCTCACTCTCCGCACCCACTCCATATCATCACTGTTACTCAGAGCTCAGACTCTCAGCATGCTCGCGACCCTTGGGTAGAACGCCATTTTGAGGCCCAATACGTGCAGCCCCATACCCATGACCTCTTTGTGGAGATCAAGCGCCGAAACCGTCCCACAACAACATTCAGAGTCTTCTTCAAACGGCTCAGGCAACTGCCAATGAATCCTGTAATTGGTGTACACGGTGATCTAGTTGTAATGCGTGTGGCAGCACACGGCCAGCAGTCGGTGGTAAATATGAGGGGCTCTGCCGACGATCGACTGGCAGATTATCTTGTTCAAGAGTAAGACACTGTCTTTCACAATTTGTTACAAGCAAAGCGACTTAACCCTCTATCTAGGATTGCACCTAAAATACGACATTTCCAGCTGAGCAGGCCATGGCGCTCCCGAGCTCCCAGGAGAATCACGATCTGGAAATCCAGAACGAACTCAATGTTACATACTTCGTACCGTACCTTCCCTATCTAATAATCTCTTGAGAATGCAATTCCGGCTGTAGCCGCTGACTTTTGTTTATTAATGTCCGATGTGAAGTCTGGGCAAGCACCAGGTGTGATAAAGAACAATAATGTACAATAATGTGGTGCGCAGTTCGGGTGAGCACTCTTCTCAGCCTCAGAATATGTGATAAAAGAACAATAAAATCAAAAAATCAACTGCGTATGAGCCTGTAGAAATATGTTGAAAACCGACTTGCTTGAGAATCGTGGAAGCTTACCTCCATCCTGCATTGCCTGGCCCTCTTTTACTGTTTCGTACCAATGCTCAGGACTCCATCCTACTCCATTATGAATCGAGGCAGGAAACGCCGTCGAGGTGGATCTGAAGATTCAGAAGAGGGTACAAATGTGAGTTAGCCCGTCGGTTATATTGAACTCACGCTGATTATCTTGCTAGATATTTTCTCGGAAGAAGAAGACGGTCGAGAGTGACGAGGTTGAAGACAACTTCAGCCTTGAGAATGTACTGCTTCGCTCCCAGATTCAAGGGCTGCAAGCTGATATGCTCAATACGCAAATGGAATTAGCTGACGCTAAGACACAGCTTGTTCAGTGCTCAGAACTGATAGAGGAACTGCAAGATCAGGCAGATCTTCTTGAACGCCGAGCCGTTGAGTGTTCAGGAGAGGCAGGATTACTACAAAATCAAGTTAATGCTCTAAAACGCCTTACCCATGAAATGGAACTGGTCAGTTCATTGTTTTTGACGTATATATTGAGCTTATAAATACTTTGCTCAACCTCAGACCCATAGTAGGCAGGTTTTCGACACTCTGCCAGCTCAATTCCCGGTGCGTCTTTTCTGGTGACTGAACAGATCAAAATTCTGGCTCAAACTATTGTCGTATAAAGGACGTGAATACCAACTCCAGCTTAATTCAAGTAAGTTGACATCTGCTCTTCAGAAGGGGTGCATTCTGATTGAAGGCAGAACGGAGTCTCAGCAACCCCTTTGTTGGCGAAGGTTGACGACGTCATTGAGGTAAGAAAATCATTACTATTTTTCCGGTTTGAGTGCTGATTAGTAGACAGAGTGGTATCAACATTCCAGATAACGATGATTCGGTGTCAACAAGCTTGAGCTGCCCTACTATTGAGGTAAGAAATTGTTACCTCAATTCAAAAATCTACTCGCTGAATACCACTTTGGTAGTACCACGCAAACCTAATGAACCGTTATCACGCACTTTGTCCCTCACCTCCTCAGTGGTTTTCTCGTGCATTTTTGTTTGTAAACAGAGACTTTGGACCTCAATATGCAGCTCTCCTTTGCTCATGGATTGATTTTGAGCAGTTTCACGAATGGAAAAATCCACTCCGTGGGTTTCATCCGTGGAACCGACCAGTTCTACTCAGCGACTGGATGAGCAACAGAATGGGTCCTGTCCCTGCTTTATGCACTGTTGAACTGGTCACTCGCTTCGCAACCAGCTCGTGTTCACCGGTCCCTCCAATGTACTGGTCGCTTTCAAGGCTCAGGGGTGAGTACCCCCCCAGCTCGATATACTTCGTGGATTTGCTATCGTTAGAGTGTTTATACTACATTTCTGGTTGAAATAGGCTATATGGGCATGGATATAATCAAAATCTGAGTTTAAATACTATTTGTCCGTGGTACTCTACCGCTACCTACGGTCCTCTTATCCGCACCCAGCTTCTTCTTTCTCTGACATATCAATGGTTGAAGACGCGCGATGTGTTCCACTTCGAAGATCTATCAAAAGTCGCGCCAGAGATGAGTGAACGCGCCGTGCACAGCAGCAGACAGCAGGTGGGAGAGGAAGAGGTACTAAGTGGATGTCAAATGATCGAGAGTCCAAAACTCTGAAGAAGCTTTGCCGTACTAGAGAAGCAATATACTCGTTAATGCTCTGAACGGACCCGGAGCAGGCGCCATCTTGGTTAACACCCACGATGGTGTGGAATTCAATATTGGTGGAGAAGAATTCGTTGTCGCAGCAGACCCCCCTACATCGGAAAGTGGCAAGCTGGTATTAGAAGATGGAGATGGACCGTTGGAGAGCTGAACACCTCGGACTAGAGCTGGATCCAGTAGTCAGGGAAGGTCCGGCAGATGCGGGGGATTGTGCGAGATTTTGTAGCTGTTGAATCTGGAACGAATGGGTCGATGTATCAAATCACACCCCGATGTGCTTGTTGATTCACGCGGCATAATTGTTAATGACCAGTATAAAGAACAAAGTATTCAACTGTGTAAAGAGTGTTTCCACAACGTACCCGTTGTCACCAACCATCTGTATTTTGGTGCACAATATCAAAAAGCTGAGGTAGCGGGGCCTTGCCGCTGGTCGGCGCTACCGGTTATAGTACTTATTAGTAAGGTAACTACGGAGCAAAACCAAAGAAGGCACCGAAAACCAAAGAAGGCACCGAAAGCAAAAGGAGAAACGGAAAGTGTTTTGAACATGTTTAGTTTCGGGGACGGTTTGTTCCACCGAACAATTGAGTTACAAAGCCACCACAAACTCTAAAAGTAGACAACAATAAGAAGTAGACAATGTTGAGAAGACATATCATAGAGTAGTATAAACTGACATTCGCAATACCAGCAGGGTTGACTCGTACCAAGGTACACAAGCCGAGAAAAGCCGATTCCTTCTCTTTGTTGTCACGAATCTCACACAACATCTGACACCAAGCCTGAGTGAACTCTGGAAGTCGAGGAGCGACGAGGTTGGGATGCATGAGACCAATTCGGCCTATTGAAACAGCGGCATTCTCGCGCAAGCTTCTGGGAGCTTGGGGGTGGAGAAGAATGGGGATCAACCGCGAAATTAGCGAGGGAACCCATTGTTGGAACTCGGGATCATCTGGAGGAATGTAGTTAGAATGAAACTGGGATATAATGCGAAAAACGCACCTCGTCCATACTGGAGCACAACCTCACCAACCGACCAGGCCGCATTGTCTGAGGCACTAACAAATCCAACATTTGGTTCTGGGTCAAGTTGTGGAATAAGCTCAGCCATGATACCAGGCATGTGAGGCTTGAGAATCGTGAAGCAAGCCATGGCCATATCTCCAACAAGGGCATATGCAGATTGCCTAACGGCAGCTTGAGGATGATTAGAGAAAATTGTGAGCAGAGCCAGTAAAGTTGGCTGATTCTGGCTAAACAAGGCTTTGACCGCCATGCCCAGACCTTGCGTGAGTCCCGAAAGAACATCTAAAGCAGCCACCAGGGAAGACTCGTCTGGTTCATCAAGATCTGGATTTTGTTGGAATTGATGATACTGCAGGATGATGGAGCAGCATCTTTCAAAAACAGGTGGTGCATATGGTAGGAATGCTTCGCCCATAGCGATAGTGACAGATGCAAGGCACTACAAGAAATAAAGGTCAAAGGGATTCTGCTGGATTATGAATAACGCGTCAAACCTCGAGTAGCGGTATCAGACCGATATCGTCGGTCTTCAATTTCGCCCAATGATTGGTGAGCGGAGGCATGAGAATTTCAACGTAGGTGGAATCAGACAGCTCACGTCCAACGACATCTGCCAAGGTTCCTACAGCATCATAGAGGATCGACATATTCTTGTGCTGATACTTTTCTAAAGCAGAGACCAGCTTATGAAGTACCATCTCAAGATGCGGAGCGAGTTCCATGCCAGCATGTTCTTCGAAAGTGGCAAACGCACTACATCCAGCCACTTGAACTTGTCCGTTGTTGTCAAGAATCATGCGCAAAAGCTAAGGGCCAAAAAAGTCAATTGAAACAATTGCGCAGCTATGTATGTGATAAAAAACTTACTCCTTTCATCGTCGGTATGAAGTATTTTTGCTTGTGCTCATCCGAGATTGGTCGGGTGGTCCAGCTAGCATAACATCCAAGTGTCCAGCAAGTGATAGACCTAACAAGAGGCTAGACTGTCTAATCAGTACAGGTTACTAGGACAAAGAACATTCAATTTACCTTTGAATCGTTCAGTGTGTTGATGAGATGGGGTACAAGGGTCGGCAAATGAGGTTCAATTGCTATTATACATCCTGGACAAGGTATGTAAGTCAAAGAAAAGTTAAAAAGAACAGGCACTCACCCTCTGCAATTGCACCAAGGGCAAGGATACCACTTTCCTTCTGCAACCAGTCATTGCTCCATAGCTTATCCTTCAATGGAGCAAGCAACACATTGAGTAAATCATCACTAAACTGAACAGCCAGGGCATCTAACGCCGCAGCGGCGCGCGTTCGAAGACTCTCAAGGACCTCACCGCCTGTGTCATCTTCCAGATGATCATCCTGACTATAGATCATACAATCCAGGAGAACGGGGGCCACTTTGTTGAGTTGCAACGACGTAGCTAATTCAATGTTTTTAGCAAAAGTGAGCCAGAATCCAGCGGCTTGGAAGGCAATATTTTGGTTCTGCTCCTTCAATAAATCGAGCATGAACTCGGCCACGTCCTCCATCTCAGGCACAAGCTTTTCGGGACGAGTCACCAGCAATGATGCTAGTGCTTGACAAACGTGTTGGCGAACCGAAGGATCCTCGTCAGAAGCCCGTCGCAAAAGACAGGCTATGAAAGTGTCAATATGAACATACAGGGACTGGGAGTTGACCGGGACGAAACATGAGAGGCAAGCAACCGCATGCGACCTCATCTTGAACGAAATGTGGTCTGCAAGGGAAAGGAATTTGGGAATCATCAAGTCAAGAGGGCAAGCGCCACCGATTTCTACATCCAACTTTCGCGGATAATCTTCGCATGCTTTCTGAAGAACACTAAACGCAGCCTATCAAATAGTTCAAAAAGATTCAAAAGTTTATCGCTTTCACATACCTCTTGCTTATCCAAATCTGTCAAATCTAACATATTCAGAAGCTGAGAAAGACACTCGGGCCAATTCCTGGGTTCGAGAACACCGAGGAAGGACACGATACACTGGCCAGCAACCGCCCGTATCGTCACAGACTCAGACTCAGCATCAAAAGGACGGAACACAGATACTTTTACATACTGTGCCACTTCAGGCGACGAACTGAGGATGAGTGGCGCATTGTCTTTTAGCAGATACCCAGCAACTGTTCGCATTTTTTCTTCTTCTTGGGGCATCGCAGTCAAGATATGAACCAAATAAGCAATGTAGTCTGGTACACAAGTCAAGGTCTTGAGTCTCTGGAAAAGACCATTTATCAGTAAAATTTTTCTCAAAGAATTGATTGGTTTGAACTGATTTACTTGAGTCATATTGCGCTCAACGATGACATCCACGTCCGTCGATTTATGAATGGTCGTCAAGATTTCCTGCAATCCCGCAGGTTGAGGGTTCCATGCCATTGTCAAAACGCGTGAAGAGAGAAAATGAAGCTGAACGAAAGAAAGGTAAGGTTGTAACGCGTCACCAATCTGTCACTGATCGTGCACGCTTGATAGTAGATATTCCTATCTCACTCAGGTTCAAATACTGTCCATTCTCCTTCCACCAGCACTGGCAGCGACCAATCCAAACCCACAATCGTTTACTATCGATTCCTACCAACTCAACGGGCGCCTAGAGACAATGTAGAGGTTGTTCGGGGGAGCGAAACTCTGACGTCGTTTACAAAGAGATCATCGTTCCTTGCCTACGCAAAACGTTGGACTTAGATGAACACGAAGTCAAAAGGAGCCGTCTTACCGTGTAAAGATAAACTCAATGCCATTCCAAAAGAGCTTCTAGGTCGATCAAGTAGCAGCAAAGGTAGTAATCTGTTGTTAAAGATAGTACTGTCCTGAGCAGAAATTGGATCAACTGCAAAAGAAACTGTTCCGAACACTTGTATGAACTCCCTGCCAATTGGAATCACGTCGCATACCCAGGCTTCGAATGCGAATCGCTCTCCGTTTCCTACACCAAACTAGTCTTTATCGCTCCGCATCTCCTTGGCCCAGTCTGGAATGTCAAAAAGTCCTGAGTGGGGTTCGAACCCACGCCGATTCCGTAAATCTTGAAGAAACTGTTATGATATTACAGAACAATCATCATACCACTAGACCATCAGGACATTGTTATCTACAGATTAAGACGTATATTGGTAGCTCAGTAAAATTACAATGACATCGCAGAGCGTCAGGTCTCTCGATGAAAGAAGACTACACCGAGCACCGAGCAGATGTCCTGCCTACAAGGGGAAAAGGTTTACTAGTCGTACCAAACAGGACTTATGACACATCAGCTGCGCGAAACTTCTACTGGCGAAATTCTCATCTTGCCCGACTACCCTGACGTAGTCCGCCGCATCGCGAATATTTACTCGAGTCCAGTATTCGTTGAACAAGGAGTACTTATCACGGGTCGTCAATATTCGTGTAAGGTACCGTCCACTTCGTTCGCAGAACGGGCAAGTCTAGTTGTCGATTTCCAATTTCTAAAGTGGACTGAGGAAAAGTTAAGGTGTGAGAGTGAAAATAGAAAGGACAAAGTACCAAATTGGAGCCCGGATACAATGCATTGATCTTGTGACAGCGGAATATCAGATAGGCCATATGCGCTGTAGAACAAATCCTGGTTGTGGTGTAGATTCCACACAGCACTTGGTCCCAAGCCGGCAATAAACCTAACCTAACCTAACCACAATCTGTTTCGCATACCAATGAGGTTGAAATTCGAGCGGTGCTGTACACCACGGATGACCTTATGGATATTGACAAGCTCGGGCTGCTTGTGGATGAGGTCAAGTCAACGTGCTGGGTGTCTCTCACTAATGATGTCCAGGCGGCAGTCCGAGTCCATCTCCTACATAATAGGGTCAACTACGATTCACGGGGAAACAGTATCGCACCCACGGGAAGTTTGCAGCTCCAGCCATACCTCCATGTTATCACGGTCCCAAAGCATCGCCATGCCTTCACCCAGTTGGTAACGTCCAGTCATGCTCTTTCAGTGGAACGCCTACGCTATGACGAACGGTATAGACCACACATCCCGCGAGAGTTCAGGCTGTGTCGATTCTGTAGGCGGGGAGTAGAGGACGAGTGCCACGCATTGCTGGGCTGCGAAGGTCACGTAGGATTGGTGTACATGCGACAGCGGTTCATGCTGGATATGGAGGCATTAGCGCCTGATTTGCTGAAGGCTCGGCAGGGGCTATCCACCTATGATTTCCTCTGTAGATTTTTGTTCGATCTGCGGGTTCCGACCTTAACTGCAAAATTTACATTTGATGTATTAGGTATCTTCTCGGGGCGGGAACCTTATATCCCCGATCCACACCTATACACTACATATGAGTCACATCTAGGAGAAGACGGTACAAGAATCTGGGACTTACGGACATCGGGGCTATTGCGCTCCCCAGCAGGCGTAGGATGATAACGCTTTGGTTTATACTGATCAAAACCATAGGCTGGGGAAAGAAACGGTGTACCACTCATTTTTATTGGTCGATCCGGTACAAATGTCGTGGGCAAGAATGACGTTCAGGTCTGGGAGAAGGTTTTGGCACCGCCGAAGGAGAACACAGCTCGTAAAGGTTTTCGGGAGGAAGCGCTTGGCCTGATGTGTCTGCTGTCAATTCTATTTGTAACAGAGAACATTTTGGTGAGGAAAATTATTCGTTTTTCAGGTGTATTGGTGTGACTGTAATCCCAGAGAAATTCCTACAACAGATTATTTCCGTCATTGGCTTGAGCGTGTCTTTCGGCTAATGCACACTTACCTCAAAAATGAGAACACTAGCTGGGCCGTAGAGAACACAGATGACGCAACGATCTACTTATAATCCTGGAGTCGTTGAAGCGTTTTGGCGATCATATGTTTTTGCTGTGGTGTAACATACTTAGATAGCTTTTTTAACATTTAACGCAACGCAGCGTACCTGGTATGCACTCGGCGATTATCATTTAGAGGGACATGGCTCGTTCGAATATGAAGTCTTCATATAGTCTTCACGAAACAAAAAAGGAGGGTGCATTTTGTGTAAAGACAGTGAAGATGGAAACGTCGGTGCAAAGAAAAGAGGCCGCGAGAGCGGCCTTGGGAGTTAGAAAGAAAGAGATGGGAAGGGGTTCACGTGCCTTAGCGGCATCTATAGCGGTTGACGCGGTTGGATTTCAGACCAAAAAGGCAGTCTGCGCCTGCATTGGCCTTGCAAAGAGACGCTATTATTGTACAGTACACATCTCCCAGAGAAGTGATTCAAACATAAGTTACAGTAATTCAAGACCGTCTAGTCAGTAGTAGGTGAAACCCGAGGAGACGTCGACATACCGCGCTAAGTGAGCGCTTATTTTGTTCTACCTTGCTTTCTTTCACCATGACCATCAATCTTCCGGACGACACTATTTCAGAAATTTTAGGCCACGTAGTCTCCAACGGCAGTATCATTATGAGTCATTGCCAAATTTGGGGTCAGCCCGTCCCACGGCTAATTATGATGAGTTGGGTCTGTCGACAATGGCGTCGGACCGTCGAGAGGACCCCCAGTTTGTGGGCATTCGTCAACATGATAATATATTCAGAGCCCGACGAGGAGGCCTACAAGGGCTGTGGTATTGAAATGGAATATCGATCACGCGTCTTTCCGGTGACTGGTTTTAAAACTACCGTTGCTAGATTCTTGGATAGGTCTGGTCAGCATTTGTTGAATGTAGACCTCACTGTGGTTGGTCGTGATGACACTATGTGCGATTTCCCAGCACTTTCGTCCGACCTTTTTGATGATGTATCGCTTTCGTCCGACGTTTTTGATGCTGTATCGCTTCTGACGGAGCAGGCTTATCGTTGGGGAAAATTCAGATACGAGGGACCAAGCGGCCTTCTTAGTCTCATACTCTCTGGACACGAATTACCAAAACTCACTGAAATTGACTGCCGCTTTGAAGATCTAGATGGTTTTGATTATGACTGCTTCCGCCACTGCTTCCGCCAAAGTCCACTGAAAAGATTTGGCTTGGCAAAACACATAACCTTGGGATCACTAGAGAAAATATTGGGCGACTACTCTCCGCGTCTGGAATCTCTCGTGGTATCCTCATTGATGGGTGATACTATTGTAGACGTTCACACATGGCGCAACATCACCTCCCTTAAATTGAAAGACTGGGATACAGCATCGGTTGAACTACTATTCTCCTCCCTCGAGTTCCCATCGTTGAAAGAGGCTGTGTTTCAACAAGGTTATGGCAACTGGCCAACCGAGGCATTCAGGGACTTTGTTGCTAGATCGGGGTGTGTGCTAGATACCCTTATTCTCAAGGATATATCACTATCTCACCAGGACCTTCTTAAAATTCTCGAAACTCTACCAGGTCTCCAGACCTTACATATACATCTGTCAAGTTGGTATGGCTTGACTGGGGAACCACAATGTCCAATCACGCCAGAACTTTTCATGAACCTTACGGTCACGGAAAAGGACTTGACTCAGTCTCTCATTCCACATCTAAAGAGTCTGGTCATAGTCTCTGATGTCCAGATTAATTTTGATGACCGCCAAGTTGTTACCATGGTAGAATCGCGCTGGGTCAGCCCCAGTTTAGACCAGTCCAAAATAATCAAAAAGGGACAAGGATGTGGCATACGGTCTGTTGTTCTTAGGCTCACAAGCCAGGATGTAGATCTCCAACTTTACCAACAACTGGAAAAGTTGGCTAAGCAGGGTCTGAGAGTGGAGGTGGTAGGGAAGCCAGCGAGGGAATTCGGGCAGAGCGATTCAGAGCTCACAGAGGATGACGAGGGTGCAGATCTACAGACATGATTTTATATCTTTATTTCTCCTGCAGCGCGCTACAGTTCTACCTTCCTCTTTTGTAGTGTGGCTGCCTCCTGTCCTGTCGTAATTTCCACTTGATTTCCACATGATTTTGTATTTCTCCATGTCGAACTGCAATGACAAACTTCTTTTCACTTGATTAACTTCGCACTGCAAGAAATTACTAAGATTCTCTCTAGTGCCTACGCTGGTCATCCTGCTTCCACCATACAAGGTTTTCGAGAGGTGAAGGACATGATGGGATGTAGAGGTTATCTGGTCAGTGGTCACAGGTAAGTCTTTCATTCAGATACGCCTTCAATGTGATTGTGATAAAGTTCCAGATTCAGGTGAACCAGCTGTTGCCCGAAGCGCATATGCAAATAGCGAAGCCTTTATAGCCATAAGGTGAGAACGCCAGCTGTGTATCCAGTGCTTCCGCGATCGGTGTCCCAGCAAGAACGTACAATATCCTTCGATCTTGGTTGTCATTACTATAGCTGACGCGGTCTACTATTTTCTTCACTCCAAGCGCTTTATCGGAAAAGACTAACAACTCCGATAAGCTTCATCGACGCGACGCAATGGATGCACAATTAGCTCACGGCCTCACTGGTGCGCAATGCCAATCTCGCTTTAACAAAAATTAACACCAGTGGGCAATATCCACTATCTGGAGAAGTATAACTGACATGGTCCCATTTAGGAACAGCCGGTGATTCATAATGAACAGCATACATCTATGTGCACTGAGATATTTTTATGTAGTATCCATCGAAATTATCAACCTTGGCCTTTCCGGTATTACGTTCCATCGACTAGATTCCGGGTCTTACATTCGCGCCCACGAACCGAGTACTAGTGATATCGATGGACATCGGCCCCTATTCACAAAATCAGATCGAAAGTAAGTGACGACAGAGGCCTACCTTGCACACGCTCATCGTTGCACTTCTCAAATTTGCAACTCGAGGCTACGGTGGCAGAATGATTCCGGTCTATCATCCTCCATTCAATCGGTCTCAAGTTATAATCCCCAATATTCCACAATGGCTGAGGTTCAACCACAAACGGTAAAGGTTCAATTGGAGAAACCCTTCGTTTAAATTCCCGTGCAGCAGAACATGGATGTATCATCGTACCAGTTGGTTCCGAAAGACGCATGGCACCTGAAAACACGTACTCTCGTACCGCACTCAGCGGAGGCAAAACAGCAGTCCGCTTTTCCTCTACAAAAATTGCAAACTTCAATATGCATACAACAATGTTTTTAATGTATATTTCCACTCACCTTTCCAACAACTAGATGAATCAACAATACCACCCTGCGAGTGTGAGGAATAACGTTGGTGATCTGACACCAAGCAAACATCACTCTGCTGGTGTTGTAAAACTGCAATTGACGTATCAGTTCGCCCTAACCAAACCGTGTGACGACTATGAACGGTATCCGATATGTTTTGTGACATACCTGAACTTTCACCACTTGCCGCTCTCTCAGACTCCAATCTTACTTCGGCTCTTCTGTTCTACATCAACAAATTACCGAAATCCTACAAGAAAAATACAAGCAACCGCACCCGAAACCATTCCTTTTCAGCAGTCAGCACCAACAATAACCCATGCAGCCTTAATATCCACTCACCTCAACTCGGTCAACATCCATATCTAGAGCCGACGCGATACTCTGATATCCAAGAGGAGAGGGACTACTATTCTAAATTGCCCTTGTTAATCTCACCGTCATCGTCATTCGATACTATAGCACTCGAGCTCGTACATTAGCAAAGAAACATCTCAGGTATGCTACTCTTTCTTCCTGACTCGGATATTGACGATTCCCGAAATGATTCATTTCCTTAGGCTGTTGCTGGTATTCGAAGTTTGATATCAGTAGTTAATTGCATCAACGAAAGATTGCAGCCACTGTACCATCGACCGCGAACTTTCCATATCCATGTACTACACTGGGCGGCTGAAGGGAGGAAAGTAAAATGTAGGGAGACGCGTACTCAGTATTTACATTGTTTTATAAAAGTACGACCCTCTCTGATATGTAGTACAACAAGTAGTTTAAAGGAATTCGAGATTCCGAATCGAGCATTGGTTGCTGGGTTGAGTCATTACGCGCTTTCCCCCCACCAATACATTTAGAGTCGCTTCGCAGATTTCCGATTTAGAACCCATGGCATACATACATACATAGAATATATGAGGAAGTGACGCACGCGTACTCGACAATGCTGTTCGATTTCGTATTTCAGTGCAGCACCCCACATGTTCATTCGGACACGGTAATTCTTGACCTCAATCACGTTCCAAAATGGAACAAAAGATACGAAACAAAATGAAAACAAAAGATACGAAACAAAACGCTGATACAGGAATATCACCTCAAAAAAACACAAACGCAGTAGGAATATCATAACCAACTCAGCAGGTCGCCTTTGTTGATGTGGCCGCGCTTTAGCTCTTGACATTCCCTTACTAAACTCCTTGTGGTTCGTCAGACCCAGTTCAACCACCAACCTGCGATGCACCTTCTTCACCGATTGCACAACAACATTGGCAGCGATTATTGGCGGAGCCACTCGTAGCGTGTTTTCGAGATATTTCCGAGCATCTTCCACATCCCTATAGGGCAGTGGAACACCCAGATAATACACTTGGCCGTCATAGCCGGAGGTCCATGTTCGTTGGGATTCGCCAGGAAGGAGCTCAGGACCAATAAGGACATATGCAACTTTGACCGGTTTGTTGGATCTCTGTGCCCACCAGAGTTTGGAGGCAAGAGTTCTCCTCTGTCGTATTGCTGCGTGTTTGCGCGCAACGGCCGGGGATTTGCAAGCGACACTAGTAAGTCCTGATGCGGGTTCTAAGTGGAACGAGACGAGACCACGCGAAAATCCGTGAAATTTTTCCGCTGGAGCGTGTGCGAGAGCTATTCCATGGGCGAAGAACATCTTTTCGAATTCTGCCGCAATTGACCATGCTTCATATGCTGAGAGGCCCAAAACCCCCGGGCGTACTCGATGAGTGTATCTGCCGCCCGATTTACTAGGTCGGGACCCGTGCGATCTACGTTCGACAGAATGGAAAGATGGGTCTGGTCTAGACATGAATTGGCGCGCATTACAGCCCATTTTTTGAGACGCTGATGCAGATTCACGTGCTTAACATACATACGGATTCGAGGACCAGGTGAAGAATGTCGGGGATACCGCTGGGCAAATCAATTCGATTATACACCAAATGTTAGCTCGATGATCTTGTCCGCCGACCGAATCTTCTTGAATAAAGGAAGCATCTACACAAAGATCAGGCCAAGAAAACAAAGATACCCCGAGCGAGGTAGAAGCTAAGTCACACCTGCAAGGCGGGGCACTGCAGATCGCAGAAAAGAACAGATGCATACGAAAACCACTTCACACGAGATTTGTTTCGATGTGCGTAGGAAGACTACCGAAACTGACTTCGAGCAGTAGCAAAAAGAGCAGGCATTGCTGTGGTAGAGGAGAAACTTAGAGAAGCTCAGTGTTGACAACAGCGTAACTTTAAACTTGAGCGTCACCCCCCACGTGTGAACTTCGCATTGAGATTGACAAGTCCGAAAATTTAAGAGGTCGTTAATTTACAGCGATACGCTGTCGTGTGGCTGTTACCCTGAAATTCCTGGTTTTCCCATTTGTCCCTGGATTCTGCTCTACTGAGACTGACATTTCCACCGAGCCTCTGTACAAATCCCTGCGGCGCAGGCAGAAGGAGCGATTCCAGTTTCGTAAAAGGAGACGCGGCTGACTGGTCTATTGTCCACACCTATTGTCCACACCGGGAGAACATCAGAAAAAGATAGATGAAACCTTCCTTTCTGGACTTCTGTGATTCGACCAGCCATGCGATTCGGCTAGGTTGCGATTCACCTTGAGCTTTGAGATCTACAACATATAAAGAAGTCATCGATATAGTGAGGGTTAAAGGACTTGACTTGGAGCCCATGTTCGAACCGGTACGACTTGAAAGGGTTCATCTCGAGAATGGTAGGATCGCAATCCCTGGGATCAAATAGCTGAGGAGGGCGAGAACTGATGCGTTTGTGCTTGTGAGAAGATGAGGGAGCAGGACTTAAATCCAGTCGAGGGACAACCATAACTTCCACACCAGTCGCGGAGTCTTGGTCATTATAGTGGTTGACCACGACACCAACGTCCCCTCTATAAACACCACGATTTATTTTGACCCATTGCCCCTCCACCATCACCTGGTCTCCACTCGTAGTCGGTATCATGAGGCATTTCCAGATATCTGTTTCCGCGACAGGTGTTATTCTGATATCAGAAAATCCTCTCAAAATTTGCTGCAACGAATGTGGACCCCGTTTCGAAAATTGGGCTTCCAAATATAGATATCCAACATCGCGAGGGTTGAAGAATGCCGCTCGAAGTTCCTCCGATAAAGCATGTCTCAGCAGCTCGTACAATACAAAGTACTCCTTCCCACCAAAAATGAGTTTCATAATAATAATAATAATAGAAATAAATCGGAGGACTTACCGTGCATTTGACTCTCCAAAGACTCCAGTCAGCTGGTCGCAAATAGAGGTATCGTAGAGGAAGAAGCTCGTCGTTGTTGCCTTCAGCCCTAAAAACAAACTCGCGGACTCAACAGGCTCATCCAGATATCTGCCCTCGATTTGTTTAACAACATTATTCAAGCGAGATTGGCCAGAGGATTGTGTAGAAGGCAACAAGATACTGCAGACGACGGAATGTCTTGGTTTATAGGACTGTCGTCGACAAATTTATCTACGTATTTTCAAATGAGCCTACAAAACGATAACAGAAGGAATTGGGACGTACCGTGCTCGAACCGATTACCTTCATCCTCACTAAAGTCGTCGTCGCTGTCGACTTGGGGTTCTATATCGAGAAACTTCATCCCCTCTTAGCTTGTCGTGTTCCTCCGCGTCAGGCTACCTGACTTGGCATCTCGTAGTTTTCTGATTTTTCAATCATTAGTACGTTGTCTTGCATTTGTTCTAATTCTTACTTGACAGAATTCTGAATTCTGAAACCCTAAGTTTCTTCGACGTGGGAGGCGGCTTCGGTTTATATGGCTGTTTTGTTCGGGCCATAGAAAGAAATTCAAGTCAGAGTTCTCAACGTAGATCGCGACGTAGATGGTGGTTCGAAAGCAAAAGCAAAAAATTGCCGAACGGCAAGTGGCGTGTTGGAGGCTGCACATGGACAGATTTTACCACCAAAAGGGAAACGGTGATTAACGTCGGTTGCATTCTCTGCCGCTGGTAAAGTTGAAACTAGTACGATCTCGGATGATCTCGCATTCACTGGTTCGTACAGTTTTCTGTGGTCAGTGAATGGTTAATATTGCAGATCAAACTAATAGTATTACAGGATCCTCCTAAAGTCAATCATGGAGGTGACTAATGGGTCTGGCTTGCTTCGTGGACTGCGGCGACTGTGGACCTCTGTGAACTTGTTTGAATGGACTTATGATTTTGTTATATAGATTGGCAACGTCTTGTGTGATCTCGGATCTGGGACTATGATTTTGTATTGCTTTTATGGATTGCTTTCTTGTACTGTTTGGACTTATGCTTTTGTATTGCGTTTTGGACTTTGCCTTATTTGTATTGCGTTTGGACTTTATCCATCTGGCTGTGAGATCGCTTTGGATGTCGATCTTGCGCTGCTCAATGAGCTGGAAGGGGTTCAGCATATGTTCTTGCGCCGCCTCTTGGGGATGGGACGACGGTATATCTGCAGTCCCTACTTCAATTGCCTGACCGCCGAATTGCTCGTGACGGCGCTTTGGAAAACTCACTGTTGCTGGTGCGTAGTGGCCACCCCGCATGGTTGAATGATCTGTGCCTGGTTCTGCGGGCGCTGCCTATACCTGTGCTGTGCACCACGGATGACCTTATGGATATTGACAAGCTCGGGCTGCTTGTGGATGAGGTCAAGTCAACGTGCTGGGTGTCTCTCACTAATGATGTCCAGGCGGCAGTCCGAGTCCATCTCCTACATAATAGGGTCAACTACGATTCACGGGGAAACAGTATCGCACCCACGGGAAGTTTGCAGCTCCAGCCATACCTCCATGTTATCACGGTCCCAAAGCATCGCCATGCCTTCACCCAGTTGGTAACGTCCAGTCATGCTCTTTCAGTGGAACGCCTACGCTATGACGAACGGTATAGACCACACATCCCGCGAGAGTTCAGGCTGTGTCGATTCTGTAGGCGGGGAGTAGAGGACGAGTGCCACGCATTGCTGGGCTGCGAAGGTCACGTAGGATTGGTGTATGTGCGACAGCGGTTCATGCTGGATATGGAGGCATTAGCGCCTGATTTGCTGAAGGCTCGGCAGGGGCTATCCACCTATGATTTCCTCTGTAGATTTTTGTTCGATCTGCGGGTTCCGACCTTAACTGCAAAATTTACATTTGATGTATTAGGTATCTTCTCGGGGCGGGAACCTTGTATCCCCGATCCACACCTATACACTACATATGAGTCACATCCAGGAGAAGACGGCACAAGAATCTGGGACTTACGGACATCGGGGCTATTGCGCTCCCCAGCAGGGTCGGGCCAGAGGGGCACTACCACAGCACTCGCTTGGATCGTCCGTCCGGACGACACCGAAGAAGCTTTGGCTTTTGGGACAAACGATGGGTTTCTATGTAGTGACTATATGGAAGCGGGAAATGATACGACAATTCACTCACCGTTCAAAGTTCATTGAAGTCTATTGCAACCACCTCGTTGGTGGGCCAGATGGTTTCGAAGTTTCGGGAATTTCGTACGATACAAGCACCGGGCAACTTGCAGTGGTGCAACGATCTGAATCAGTACATCGATTCATCGTTGACCCTTCAATGAGGCCAATAGTGGTCAAATCGATCCAGATACCCCAACACAGGCCACGAGTTGGAGGTCCCGAAATTTGGACCTTTGGGAGAGAGGGAATGATGTGAGTAAGAAGAATTATAGCAAACACAAAGAGACTTACAATGATCCGCGCCCAATACCAGACATGTGCTTAACGAGACTGGAAAGGTTTTGAAATCGAAGATGACGGGCATTGTGATGTGAGCATCCATCTGTGCTTACATGGTGCTTACAAGTCTAACATATGCCAACACCGCAGAAACCTATCCAATCTGGAACCGTATCCGCCCCAGAAGGTCATTGGATTATACATCCTAAACTTGTCGGTATCCCTATCCAAGTTGATATCAATGGTGGAGACTGGATACATCAACAAAGAAAGCGGGAATATTTGTTGAGACCGCGGTTGGTACAAACGGAAGTATCACTGTTACCTCTCGACAATCTACAAACCGCGTCGTACACATCCCGTTCAATACCGTGGTTCCATATCACCAGCGCCCTAAACCTGCGACTGAGAAAGGGTTGATGGTCGTCACACGGAATCACCCTGAGCACATTGGGAAGCTGGTTCGTCAGATCCATCACTTCTACGAGAAAGAGAAAAGTGAACCGAATCACCTCCTTGTGCTTACGACGGTTGAACGTTGAACGCTTAGATGGTTGGGAAAGGCTGCTTCCCGAGTTCTTAGAATTGCATCCTGATGATCTTGACTACGTCAAAGAAACTTCAGAGGAGCGCAGGAATTCGAAGGAGTTCCTGAGTGGTCTTAGAACTGAATTCGCTGGTACCAGTATCTGCGTACGTGATAAAAAGGACTATGGAACGCACTTTTTCACAGTATCACCATCGTCTATCGTTACTTCCTAGTAGAATGACAAAATTGTACCCTATTGAAACCGTCCGAAGTCCAACTTTTCCCCTAACACCATGTCGTCGTCACTTGTCGCCACTGCCCCGTCGTATCATTTGGCCAGATGTCTCTCCTTCCATTCTCGCTCTGCACGCTGAGATTGAGGACTACGATACCTCGGTCACCGTTCTCAACGGCTCCGGAACGCCTCCTGTCCTTCTTTACATTGGTTGCACCGCTCATTGACGACTTCGAAAGTTGTTTCACGTGTCCGCGACTGTCCTTTTTTAATGCGGAACGCGGCATCTGCACTACTTCTAACCAAGTGACCGGCCTCGCGTCTCCTCGTCTTGTTTGGGCTGCCATAAGTGCAATTCAGAAGGTGTTGTGAAATGAGCTGAACATCATTGCGGCCAAGCCTCAGGAGAAGTGGTCCTTTCCTGACGCTGCTAGAATATCCTTGCTCCTAGATGACATGACTCGTGGTTTGCAATTGGTGCGCTGATTATTTCTTTTCCTTTTGACTATAATTGTTAATCTTTTGAATTAGTACTACTTGCAGCTTACCATCATCGGCACCTCAGGAAGTCTACTACTGGTGGAGGGCGTTGTCGCTGCTGCTCAGCAGCTCAGGCTGCAACTTGACCATTTGCACCCATCGTTGGCGATCTTGCGGCGCGCTGATCAACATGGATAAAATCCTGGTGCGTCCCCTTTTCTTTCTTCATTTGCTATTTCTCTTAAGTTTTTGATTCTCGTGAGGCCGAGTGGATGGTATGTATCTAACATGCCGTCTCTTTACACCTTCCTTTCCACATTACATGTAAATGTCATGAATAGACTGATGAAAGAATCATTAGGCATAACCGGGAAGGAGAAGTAACACGCTTCCCTTTGCATGATTCACCAAGTATATCCACCTCCTCCGCGCACGCCATTCAAAAGGGGCCAGAGGCGTGGACCGCATCTCATATGACCAGACCATGAATATTCCCAACGACGTACTGGCATCTCTTTTCAACAGATCCATATTCGACCTGGATGCACCGCAACAATGGTTCACTACAATGCTCATCAGAATTCTGAAAGCTGGTGCTAGTGGCAAGGACCCTGAAAACTACCGCATCATTGGACTGGAATCATGTCTCCTTAAGATGCTAACACTTATCATCGATAAACGTCCGCGGGAATGGGCCGACTCAATGGAGGCCCTCCCAGCATCGCAGAACGGGTTCCGGGAGGGATACAGAACTCACAACAACTCTTTTATCCTCAGATCTGCAATCGACCAAGCTAGGGTAAATAGTAAATTGCTGTATGTTGCTTTTATTGACCTTGAAAACGCTTTCCCGTCTACGGATCTCCCCACTCTCTGGCTCAAACTTAGCCGCCTGGGTCTATCGGGCCCTATCTTTGACTGGCTACGAATGCTTGTTGCAGAATGATAAGGAAACAGTGGTGCATGTTGAGCGACATTGGTAGGTGCATGTGTATATGCATGGGGTGGCTGATACTCAGAAGATGAGTTCGTTTGTGCTGGTATCGCCTTGGAAGCGAAAGGCTGGCGAATGTGCTGCGCGGCAGAAGGGGCCTGGGAAGACAGGGTATAATCGGACGGAACTGTGAGGAGTACACGTCAATGTATGCGCAGTGTACAGCATAAGAAACGTACCGGGCGCAACTGGCGCACCAGAATTTGGTACAGCCAACCCATGTGTAACGGAGTCGCTCATCGAGAAAGGGAGCATTTGCTCAGGCGAGTTGTTATCCACCGTACGAAAGTCAAAAGGTTGGTCTAACTCGGCAGCGGTGAAACCAGAAGGAGGTCCCATTGTGATGGAAGGCCTGAAAGTACCAGAGGTTCTCTCGGTAGGCTGCTCTGTGAAACGTAGCGGCCGTCTGTACTGAGGCTCGGGAGAAGCAGTGGGGGACCGAAAGTGAGTAAAGGAGCCTGGAAAGGCATCGTCAGGAGGCGGCAACGAATCACCTCTGGCCGGCGATGGCGGCTGTATCTGTAGCGAAGGGAGAATCATGCGAGAAGAACCTGCCGTGATGGGCTCCATGCCCCTCGTGGACGACGAGGGCTGAGCAGGTCCAGAGCGTGAGGAAAAGGGTGATCTCAGATCATGCGTTCCCGAATGAGAGCCGGAACGACCGTCTGTAAGACCAGGCCTAGGCGACTGAAGTTCAAGAGGACACGTCGAGGCAAAACCCTGAGCACCACTGACTACCTGAGTCTGCGAGTCAGGCGCCTCGAGAGCGTGTTGTTCAGTGTTCCAGCCTGCTGTAGTCTTCTTAGCTTTCTGTTGTCGCGTTTCTGTCATATTCGTGCAAAGGACGATCTTCAAGAATGACGTGAACTGAAAGGGCGAATCTGTTGGGAATTTGTCTGGAGACTTAACTGAACAGTGTGAAACGGATTCAAAAGTAATTAGAGATAAAGACGCGTGAATATGTTGAGTACGTCTTTCTGAGTGAGAGAAATAAGAGAGCGGGCGCTTAAACGTTGTGTCATAGGTCCGGGCACTTTCACACCCCGCCGTGCCGCCAAACGCCTAGAGTTTTGCGCTGCTGCTGCAAGAGTGCGCTCAATGGAAATTTTACTTTTGCAGCGGTGATAACTGCTTTTTAGGTCTCGATACCCGCGAAAAATCAGACAAATGGATTTCTGCAGAAGTCCTTAGAGAAGAATTTATCCATGAGCAGCCGTTCGTAGACGCAGTAGATAAACCAGCTGCCTTCGGAAACCAAGCACCCTTCGGTTGCTTCTGCCCGATTCTTAGGCTTTATTGCCTTGAAATTCCACGCAAAATCCGAGTCTGCAGCGGCCAGCACTGGTTTGTTTCTGAGCGCATTCAAATTCTTACCGCACGATACTTGCCCAGCAAAGATATCCATTCTCCCGCCTCTGCGCCAAGGGACTATTGAAGTCTGCCTCGGCGAATTGCAGTTCCTCTATGGCCCGTACAACTCCTTCGGCGCGCCATTTGCTTTCGCAATGTTGGTAATTACTTAACCCAGGCGTAAAATCGGCATTGGAACAGGGGGCCCCCATCAGCTTTCACACTGAGTGCATTCTAAGGTTTGGCCGTGTATTGGACCTTAGCATAAAATTAATCTTGAATAAATCTTGAGACGCACAGCCAAGACCCCATCATCCGAGATCTCAATTGCAGCTTCACCAGTTGCAGCCGACGCGGGATCCGACTCCTCATCCGACACTTCATTCGCATTGGTAGGACTGGTTCCAGCTTCACCAGTTGCAGCAAATGCAGCGGACGCGGGCTCCGACTCAGCCGTCGCATTGCAAAGCGAGCGAACGTACGCCGCCATTGCGATATAACACTGCGGCTTTTCAATGGGACCGTAGTAAATGAGTCGATGTGCATATCCTTGCAATCTATTGGGCCAGAAAAAAGCGAGAGTTGCATGAGGACGTCTTCACATATCAACATTCCAATCCATTGAAACCAAGAGCAATTTCCGGCAGTTCAGCAGATTCGCGCGCACGATTAACAAGGCCTCCTGGGATTGGAAGAGGAGAAAGAACAAAGCCAGAAAGCCGATTACGCCAGAAATGGGCCGCATCTTTCGAGCTGTAGCCCGCGTCTGTCAGAGCATCGGCGTCTACTCTGACCCGATAAAGAAAACTCACGTATAACGCAGCCTACCACAACTTGAAGTCATTGGACAAAGAATCAACGCTGTTGAACGGCTCAGACGATCCAACCCGGCGCTGGATTAGGCATAGCGGGAACACGAATAGATCGTGCCAAAAAACAATCCAGGAGAAAGGCTACCGTTGGAGCCAATAGAGCAGTAGCTGTAACGGAGACGTGACTTGTTTCTCTGGTCACGAACACTTTCCTTAATTGTTCTGTTTACATAGGCTTTAGAAAGGTCTAGCTGTTTACAAGATACAACAATGACTGACTGACAAATACAGTGTGAAGTCACCGGGAGATCACATCGAATAACACCACTAAGTCCTCAACGGCCACTGGTCGGTGAAAATGGAATTTCACATGCAATAGATAACATAAAAAACGGAAGCGGAAATTCAAACTACCAGAAAGGAGACAGGACAGGACATATCTGACCTATTTGCAGCGCTGGCGCTTGACGGGTTTCGAAGATGTGGACCGCTGTCGCTGTCGATTGCGGCCGCTGTTTCCAGAGGAGGGTGTTGGATCTAAACAGCCAACCTTACCGCCTTGTCCAGCAGTTGCTGGCTTAGAGTCATTTCTACCCATGGATATCACATTATCCACAGTCACAGCTTTGGCGCTCTTGGAACGGAGATAAAGCTCTGCTCGAGTAGAACGAACCGCATCCTTATCTAATGGAATAGGAACGCTCAAAAAAAACACCCCTCCCCGTACGTAGGAAGCGATTGGATCCTCGAAATACCTGGCAGGTATTGCCCATGTTTGAGCAGGGCCGACGGCTTCAACATGCGGTGAAACAAAGAGGTACATGACCTTAACTTCTTTCCCAAACTGAAGTTTAGCATCGGCTTGCAGGTTCTCGATAAGTTCGAGACCCATCAGTGTGATCTTCTTATGACCATCCTTCCCAGTGGAAACCTGGATAAAGACAATAACGACATACTTGTCCAGATCCCAAAAAAAGAAGGAATCGAAGAACGGGTTGTTCTCCTTTTCGGGGACATAGTAGTAGTCGAAACTAAGCTGGGGAAAGGCGGGGAGGGTGGAGTATTGAAACAAGTGTTTCACTCGCCTAGGAAACTCTTCAAACTTGGAATATTCGGTCATTGTGGTCGTAAATGTGTACTTGGTTTGATCTGTTGTTGATGCTGAAAATTCAGATTGGCCAACAGAATGGGGAGTCAGAGTCATCGGTCGCAACTGAGGTAAGAAAGTTTTCCCAAAGGTGATGGATTTGTGTGCATGCGGCTCGTAGAGGTTGACTCCAAAACTATGGGCTTTTCCGACAGGGGAAAGGGAATTGAAGAGTTTGGCTCTTTCTTCTTCTTCCAGAGATTTCTGTTTCTCCATCAGCTTCTCCTCGACGTCTTTAGATTTCCAAATAACTTCGAAAAGATCGCTGGCCCACCAACAGGTTCCTGGAGCTCGTTCTAACAACGTGAGGGCGCAAATGCGATGTGACAATCGAGTTGCCCCGTTGCTTTTCTCAGCCTCCATCATTAGAGCTACCCCAGTTTCGAGGTACGTTCGGAGGTAAGTTATTGCCTTCTGCCAGTGGTCGTCACTTTGACCAGAGTGGCACGCGACGAGCTCGCGTGGTGATTGGAGATAATAGTAGATGTCTCGTGCGGAGTTGCCGAAAAGCATCACTCCTTGCTTTATCAGGAGTTTCGTCGCTCTGGAAATTATCTTGTCATCTGTCCATCCGGACCATTCTTCTCTCGGATGAGCCTCGGATAAGACGTTCTGGTGCTCCACCGCAAGAGCACCATCCTCATTCATCTCGCCAGTGCGTCTGGCCCAGGAGAGGATTAAGGAATTAAGATTCCGTTGTGCCTTCTGCAAAGACCAACTAAAAAGTAGTGCTTTAGCACAAGATCTCCACGATACCAGTATAACAATGTCTCACCCCTCCCGAAGAAGTTTAGGGGTCCATAGCCCAAGTCCAATCACGATTGGCTTCTTCAATTTCAGCCATTTCTCAAACCGCATCGGGTTAGGCGAAGACGTTTGAACGATGAAAACGTTGGCGGGCATAGCTTCAACCAATTGTCGGGGCTCGTTTGCTTCAACGTCTACCAGAAACCATACAGGAGGTCGCTTGCCTGTTTTATACTGACTCGGCTGAGGAAGGTCATGAGGGTGAAAATCTTGCTGACTTTTGGGATAGTATAGTTTACCATCATAAAACAGGATCATTTCGCTGGTGTAAAGGAAGATAGGAGCGGAGCGTATATTCATATGTTGATCTCTTTGTCTTCCTAGGCTCAAGAGCACTAAAAGGAGGTAAGCGAGCAACACGCTCTTGCCTGTAAAATATGTAGTACTTTCTAATATGTTGGATGAGCACGTACCTATGCCTGGCTGACCCGAAACAAGTACTCCCGACGCTTTTTTCCTCCAGATAGATCCGTGCGATCCGTTTGACGACATCAGGGTACTGAGGCAAGATTAAAATTTTGCCATTGTCGCTGTCATTCAACATTTCAAGAATCGATCGCGTGCACTGGGGTGGGGTGACTCGTAATGGAGCTGGTAACTGCGGGAGCACTAGGGGATGATGCGACAATTCCCTAATGTACTCAACATGGTCATTCCAATTGCTGTTGGCCGGAAGTTCAGTCCATTTTTCGGGGAATGGAAGGTAATAGTGCTTGGAATGGATGCGCATTGGTTTGGATGAAGTCGATGCGATGCGATGGATGAGATAAATAGATAGAAAGAGAGGAAATTGCTTGTCAACTGCCGCCTGTCACAAATGGGTTCAGCACGCGGGCAGATTTTATGGTCAAGACTTACGGTCGTGGAAGTTCGTAAGAAATAAAGATGAATGAAGGAGGGGGAGGGAGGAACTCGCTTCTCGACGTGTTACCTATCACAATATGCACTCAGCACGCTGCATGCGGACATATTCAACCAAAGACTTACGACTGTCGTGGAAGTTCGGAGAAGAAAGAAAAATATTACGGCAGCACAACAGCAGCCGACGTGTAGCCGCGTTGCTCACATGCGATTTGTCAGCTTTCACGTGGAATTAGTTTGTAGATAAGTCAGACTTTGCTAACGAGTCTTAGTAGAATAAGTAGTAGTGTAGAAGGTAATCGAGCAGGTACAATGACCAATGTTAGAAGAGTGTGATTGGGGGCTTTAGCCCGCGCTCCCACCCGTGGATGTCGTGGACATCCCAAGCAGAGCCTTTAATTTAGTAACAACGAAATTTTCATAAAGGCTGTGGTGGACGCTGGGGGAGGATCCCAATTCGGACACTGATAATATAGACGAAGCGAAGACCTCTAAAGACCGTATCATATTGCGTAGATAATTGCGTCCACTCAGCTACACGGTAAATTCTACAAACCGGAAAGAAACTTATTACGTTATTTGGCTGAAACCATATCCTGGAAACCGGATTCTGTCAGCTCCGAAATTGATTTCAAACCATAATTTGGATACTGTAGTAACCAGTTTGTAATGGCAATCTAATTGCGTTCCAGTTCGCACTTGGTCTCATGGATGACGCAGGTCCCATCTTGACGCAACGAATTCGACCCCGTCTTCCTTGAGATGCGATTCCCACTTGAGACCTGGTCCCAGCCGACTGCTTCGACGAGTTCACCCATTTTCCAACGCAATGACCTACTTGTCCGACATCGTATCTTCAAGTTCGGCCATATCACTATGGTCGGCGGTCTCACTTGGAACGATGTCTCCCAAACTCTAGATCATCTGTCAGCTCTGAGCTGTTTGAATGCACCCCTTCAAGACAGCAGCGTTGATAACACGCGTATTTAAACATGAAACACTACTAATGATCTAAAACGGGAAACAAGTACAACACAAGGTAGAGCTTTACTGTAGGTACGATAGGTCCTCGTGAATCGAAATCCCCCCGGTTTACAACGGTTCTATCGAGCTTACCTCTTCTCTCACACTTCCCGTGTTGCGCTACGGTGACTCTGTCACTCTAGCGTTACAGTTCAATGAACAAGGAATTGGACACGCAGCGAAAACCAACCCCAAACCGTGGCTGCCTCAAAGATGAATTGGGCAATGTACAAACTGAACAGCGGGGACACGTTGCCTCGTCACGGTAATGGCTCCAGGCGGGATAGGTGAATCGTCGTGAATCGTCCAGGATAGGCGAAACATCGGGATTGGTGGATCGTTGGGATAGGTGAATCATCGGGCTGGGTAAATCGTCGTGCAGAAGCGTAGGAGAGGCGGTGGGCATAAAATCCTGCGGAAATCTGTCAACACCAAGCTCAACGGAGGAGGAACAAAATACGCAGCAAATTCTCCTCCGAAACATCCAATCCAGATCTTCAATACTTACTCTAACTTGAAATCACACTGTGTATGTTTAAAAGTGTGACAATATCCATGTCTCTAACCATTTTCCGCAGTTAAGACTCACCTGGATAGAGATCAGCTGAAAATCGTTTATCGCCTGAATAATCTGGTGTCAGAATTGTCAAGACAAAGGGTGGAGTGATACCAGATCGATAGAACTACATAATCAAAAGACAGAGCCTGTGGTGGTGTAACCAGAAATGGCCCTTGGACCTCATCCCGAACGGTGCTTTCACCAAGGCAAGGAAAAATCTTTCGCTTTCCGAGCCAGTCTAACTATATCCAGAAAGAATTCATGATCTACGGAGGGATAGCATTTCCTGCATTAGTGGATGTCCAGCACCAAACGCGATTCATGACCCAGTTCGGCCCTAATGTTGAATATACTTGCGTACCATCCCCTTTTTTCGTATCGCGTATACTCGCTTTGACGTTTCCTATTCACTCCGCTTCTTCGTTTACCATTCGGTTCTTAGTTTACCGTTCCTCTTATGCTTACATATGCCCCTTATAAGGGGCTCGAGTCATATATTTCCCTCGATTGTTTTCTTCACAATCGAGGTGCGTTATTCTCTATTTACCTATATACTTTGTACTGACTAGTAGTAGATTTATTCTCTCTGACAGGTACTTACATATATGATTGTTTTCTTCATAATCGAGATTTATTCTCTCTGACACCTAACTCAGATACATCAGACTTCTGGAGGTCCGAAGAATGGCAGAAACGAGTGTATTCCGCCAATCTAGCTCAATTTGAGCGCGGCGGCAAGATTAAAAGAGATGAGCCGCATTCTTGGCTACTCCCGCGAAAAAACTTACGAAGATGATTAGATGATGTTCCAGGCACTCCACGATAGCCGCCAGTAACGGCACATATACATGTACAACTCGACGAAGTGAATCAACAGTGAAAAAATCGCTGAGTGAGTTGTTCTAAAATTTGCATCATCAATTCAATACCAAGATACCAGAATACAATCACGACAAATACCAAGATACAAGATACAACAATGACTGACTGACAAATACAGGTGTGAAGAATAAAAACGTTCTTGCTCGTCACCGGGATATCACATCGAATAACACCACTAACAGCCACTGCTGGTCGGAGAAAATTGAATTTCACATGCAATAGATAAAATAAAAAACGGAAGCGAGAATTCAAACTACCAGAAAGGAGAAAGGACAGGACATATCTGACCTATTTGCAGCGCTGGCGCTTGACGGGTTTCGAAGATGTGGACCGCTGTCGCTGTCGATTGCGCTTGCGGCCGCTGTTTCCAGAGGAGGGTGTTGGATCTGAACGGCCAACCTTACCACCTTGTCCAGCAGTTGCTGGCTTAGAGTCATTTCTACCCATCGATATCACATTATCCACAGTCACAGCTTTGGCGCTCTTGGAACGGAGATAAAGCTCTGCTCGAGTAGAACGAACCGCATCCTTATCTAATGGAATAGGAACGCTCAAAAAAAAACACCCCTCCCCGTACGTAGGAAGCGATTGGATCCTCGAAATACCTGGCAGGTATTGCCCATGTTTGAGCAGGGCCGACGGCTTCAACATGCGGTGAAACAAAGAGGTACATGACCTTAACTTCTTTCCCAAACTGAAGTTTAGCATCGGCTTGCAGGTTCTCGATAAGTTCGAGACCCATCAGTGTGATCTTCTTATGACCATCCTTCCCAGTGGAAACCTGGATAAAGACAATAACGACATACTTGTCCAGATCCCAAAAAAAGAAGGAATCGAAGAACGGGTTGTTCTCCTTTTCGGGGACATAGTAGTAGTCGAAACTAAGCTGGGGAAAGGCGGGGAGGGTGGAGTATTGAAACAAGTGTTTCACTCGCCTAGGAAACTCTTCAAACTTGGAATATTCGGTCATTGTGGTCGTAAATGTGTACTTGGTTTGATCTGTTGTTGATGCTGAAAGTTCAGATTGGCCAACAGAATAGGGAGTCAGAGTCATCGGTCGCAACTGAGGTAAGAGGGTTTTCCCAAAGGTGATGGATTTGTGTGCATGCGGCTCGTAGAGGTTGGCTCCAAAACTATGGGCTTTTCCGACAGGGGAAAGGGAATTGAAGAGTTTGGCTCGTTCTTCTTCTTCCAGAGATTTCTGTTTCTCCATCAGCTTCTTCTTGATGTCTTTAGATTTCCAAATAACTTCGAAAAGATCGCTGGCCCACCAACAGGTTCCTGGAGCTCGTTCTAACAACGTGAGGGCGCAAATGCGATGTGACAATCGAGTTGCCCCGTTGCTTTTCTCAGCCTCCATCATTAGAGCTACCCCAGTTTCGAGGTACGTTCGGAGGTAAGTTATTGCCTTCTGCCAGTGGTCGTCATTTTGATTAGAGTGGCACACGACGAGCTCGCGTGGTAATTGGAGATAATAGTAGATGTCTCGCGCGGAGTTGCCGAAAAGCATCACTCCTTGCTTTATCAGGAGTTTCGTCGCTCTGGATATTATCTTGTCATCTGTCCATCCGGACCATTCTTCTCTCGGATGAGCCTCGGATAAGACGTTCTGGTGCTCCACCGCAAGAGCACCATCCTCCTCATTCATCTCGTCAGTTGTGCTTCTGGCCCATGAGAGTGTCAAGGAATTAAGAGTCCGTTGTGCCTTCTGCAAAGACCAACTAAAAAGTAGTGCTTTAGCATAAGATCTCCACAATACCAGTAAAAAAATGTCTCACCCCTCCCGAAGAAGTTTAGGGGTCCATAGCCCAAGTCCAATCACGATTGGCTTCTTCAATTTCAGCCATTTCTCAAACCGCATCGGGTTAGGCGAAGACGTTTGAACGATGAAAGCGTTGGCGGGCATAACTTCAACCAATTGTCGAGGCTCGTTTGCTTCAACGTCTACCAGAAACCATACAGGAGGTCGCATGCCCGTTTTATATGGTTTCGGCTGAGGAAGGTCATGAGGGTGAAAATCTTGCTGACTTTTGGGATAGTATAGTTTACCATCATAAAACAGGATCATTTCGCTGGTGTAAAGGAAGATAGGAGCGGAGCGTATATTCATATGTGGATCTTTGCGTTTTCCTAGGCTCAAGAGCACTAAAAGGAGGTAAGCGAGCAACACGCTCTTGCCTGTAAAACATATGTCATACTTTCTAATATGTTGAATGAGCACGTACCGATGCCTGGCTGACCCGAAACAAGTATTCCCGCCGCTTTTTCCTCCAGATAGATCCGTGCAATCCGTTTGACGACATCAGGGTACTGAGGCAAGATTAAAATTTGGCCATTGTCGCTGTCATTCAACATTTCAAGAATCGATCGCGTGCACTGGGGTGGGGTGACTCGTAATGGGGCTGGTAACTGCGGGAGCACTAGGGGATGATGCGACAAGTTCTTAATGTACTCAACATGGTCATTCCAACTGCTGTTGGCCGGAAGTTCAGTCCATTTTTCGGGGAATGGAAGGTAATAGCGCTTGGAATGGATGGGCATTGGTTTGGATGTAGTCGATGCGATGCGATGGATGAGATAAATAGATAGAAAGAGAGGAAATTGCTTGTCAACTGCCGCCTGTCACAAATGGGTTCAGCACGCGGGCAGATTTTATGGTCAAGACTTACGGTCGTGGAAGTTCGTAAGAAATACCTATCACAATATGCACTCAGCACGCTGCATGCAGACATATTCAACCAAAGACTTACGACTGTCGTGGAAGTTCGGAGAAGAAAGAAAAATATTACGGCAGCACAACAGCAGCCGACGTGTAGCCGCGTTGCTCACAAGCGATTTGTCAGCTTTCACGTGAAATAAAAACTATACGTTTAAAATTATACAAATTACAACTAGCACAAATTACAACTAGCAGATACCCGTGGCTACGCCCACGGTTGTGAATGTTGAACATTGAACGGTTGAACGTGAACGTTAACGACATAGAGCTTTAGTAAAGCTCAGTCCGCTCGGAGTAAAGCTCCTCGCTCCCTTCGCCAGTGTGTTGCTCCGGCCAACAATTACAATAAATTTATTTCCACTTTTGACACTGTTTTGACATATCTAGTTTACCATTGGATTTTCCCGTAGCGCCCAATAACTGCTTCAGTTCCTGCTTCCACCCGTGGGCCGTACCCTATATTCCTTTCGTGTGTTTCTCTAATTTGTATCCCGCTCACTTTTTATTGTACTTGTAAAGCTTGCTGTTTGAAATCTACTCAAAAATTACCAGCGTATCGATTTCCTGGTGAGTCACCCAGCACGCGTGTCCAATTTATTATAGCGTTCTCGTGCGCAATTTATGTACAGCTCCATTCCGCTCCATTTCATTATTGGAGATACTTCCTGATTAGGCTGTGCCTCGCTCCACAGTTGCCTTTTTTATGTAGTCTTTTTGTTCTGAAGGTCTTTGAAGTCAATGCAGGGATAAGACCTGGGAAGACGTTATCATCGGACGTCTGACATCAACGCCGCTATACGAAAAATCCAATCTAGTAGATTCTAACAACGAGGTGGACGACTTGAGTTCTTCTGTAGTCTCCTTCACGTATTCAACATCGTTGGGGTGAAACTCAAGAAATTCAAAAACCGTGCTTTCCTTAGAACCTGAGCGGTCTACCCTCTGCACCATGAGCCAAGGTTTCCTCAGTCTTCACTGTGTCATAGAAATGGTGGATTCTGCGCACCAACTTCCCAATGTGCTCAGGGTGATTCCTGGCAACAACCATGAGTCCTTTCCCCCTGGCAGGGTTTGGTCGCTCGTGGAAAGACTCGATAAGGTTGAAAGGAACATCTATTGTCTTGGTGGATGACTGGCGATGGATGACCCTGATCCCATCTGCACCAGATACGGTCTCTACTATTATGCCATCCTTCCAATCCAGGGTTTCATCGCGATAGTGCACGCGGATCGCATCTTCGTCGATGTCTTCTTCGCCGTCGTCTATCTCGTAACCAGACACCTTAGCCTCAACATCTAAAACGTCCCTCGCGTTTATGCGTCGCCGCTGCGTGTGCTGTAAGTTAAAAAAATTAGTTTCCGTACGCAGCGTCGCAAGACACTTACCAGCGGCGGGACTTGGGGATTCTTGAACGCATATGAGAAAACGCGAAAATACACTTCTAGACTTTTCCATGTATATCTAGCGTAGAATTATACAGAATAATTATGGATGTAGCAAATAACAATTGCGGGAGTTAATGTACATACTGCAAAATAGAATGTATCCCTGCGTCAGTCCCATACTAAAATAATACAGAACAAGAGAGACATTTTTGAGAGCGCGAAAGCAGTGGGCTTGAACGACGTCACTTTGGATGCTAATTATATTGTCTCGCCATCTTTTCTTTCTCAGCAGCACGGCCCTCAGCCTTAGTGCGAGTATCCTTGACACTTTTCAGCTGATCTCTAAGCAACGCATTCGCTCCCCAATGGTCTTGATGATTCTTAAATAGAGGAATTTTATCTTCGATCTGGAATATCAAGTGACCGAAGTAGTGAGCAAAAGCGACCAAAGTGAGCAAAAAGACCTACGTATTGTTGTGCTTGTTCAACTGCTTTAGGAATCTGAGTAGAGAGGCTTTTCGAATAGTCCAGGTGAGCTTTAACTGCGTCTCTGGCAAAAGACTGGGAAAATGGTTAGAGACACGGATATTATCACACTTTTAAACATACACGGTATGATTTCAACAGATCGGGAGACCACCCTGCAGTTAAAACAGTCACACCAGTCAATGGCGGGGGAATAAATATGATACGACAAGCACTGCTTGACACTGTTGACGATCCATTCGACGGTTCATTCCCCAGCGGAGTCAAAGGTGAACCGGGAGAAGAATCGCAAAGAGTAGGTGGTATATCTATCTTCTGGGGCTTGGCCGGACGTGTGTATGGATGGAACAATGCCTTCTCAGGAAGATCCTGATGTATACCAAGCGCACGTCAAGGACGACGAAGAAAAGACGTTGCATATGAAGGTATGATTTTCGGTCGGGGAGCACTCAGTTGGGAGAAGGTTAGGATTGGTTTAGATTCCGTGTATGCAAACCGTGTCGAGTCCATTGTCGAGTCCATCGTCGAGAGATGCGCCAGCGCAAAGGGAAATAAGAGAGAAAGGTGGAAAGGTATGAGTTCCTAAATTGAACGCATTGAAAAGGGCATTCAACAATAACACCCAAAAAGGAAACTCCTAAATAACAATAAGGTCTTGGGACCTTTCGTGAGCGAACTGAAAAAGTACACGTTGCGAAGTCTTCTACAGGGACAAAGAGGCGCTGTTGCTTGTATTTCAGCACATCCTGTCGGAACGCATGTGGCTTGCGGCGGTAGGGACATGGCACCTTTCCAGTACAAAACTTTGTCCAGAGGCCAACAGGTGCTGCAGACCGAGGCGGTACTACTGCAATTGTATGGCTTCCTAGGCCGAACGACACAGATGACGGGCTCGCATACGGAGAACTGAAGACGGCTACTTGTGTCTGGAAAAGGGCCGAAAAAGAAGATAAAGTAAGCGATCATCGCATTGTTTTGACGCAGGACAACAGGCTAACCTACGTGTAGTTCGTTGAAGTTGATTGCAACCGTCTTAAAGGAGGGCCAAACGGGCAAGAAATCTCAGGCATGGCCTACGACGCCAGCATCGCCCATGGACGATAACTTATCAGCGAGGATGGAAGAGGTTTGCCTTGAGCAACGAGTTGCAATAGAAAATGATGAAGGTTTTAAAAGACTGGTAATGGCCGGGACAAGACGATTGTGAAAAAGGAGGAGACGAACGACGAATGCGTCGGGGAACGAGGATGTATTTTCGGTAGCCGGGATTTGAGATGAAAGGTGCGTAGCAATTCATTCGAGGGGGTGGCGACACGGAGCGGGTGGAGCGCTACCGATGGTATGTTCAAGTTCGGCCAGATCGTGGTCGTCGGTGGCACTAGGAACGGTGTCTCAAAACTCTAGATGCGTCACACTTCCGCAGTAGATCCCAACATTCCGAGGGAGTTGCAGATTGAAGGGGGAGCGCGGCTGCAGCGTCCTCTAGAGCGGGAGTGGAGGTTATGAGCCGGTGGATTGGGGAGATTTGGGCAGCGGAGTAAATAGAGATGGAGGGGGACGAAGGAAAGTTTTCGTTGTCGTCTAGGATGGGAAGAAGAACGTCCAGCTTGCGAGAGGAAAAACTGATGGCCTGGTCGTCGATAAAATCGGTGAAATCTGTATCATCATCATCCTCACGTCCATCGTCATCCGACACCTCTGCCTCTACATCTAGGAACTCCCTGGCGTCTAAACACCGCTCGTGCGTAAACTGTAAAAAGAAAAGTTCATTTCCGTACGCGTGGCATGAACGAATACATACCTCTTTGAATGTCACATTTTCCTCGGTTTCATGGTTTGGCGACGCGTTGCTGTGGAACCTTTTGTTAGTGGCATCGTCGTACTTGTAGAATCCAGCGTAGACCTTCTCCACGCCATGGCAACGTAGGAATATGGTTCGACCTCTTGAGGAGGGATGATAAAGTCCGTCGTTCTCAAACCCTTCACGAATTCCGAATATGCTGTGACGAGAGCGATGGTATGAGCGAGTGAGAAATTGAAAGCCTCGTAGTGGAGAAGGCTGAGGCACGAAGTTATTGAGAGGGAAAGGACAAGAACTGTCGACAACGCTTCCTCGCGCGAAGACATCATGGCACACTCTTCGTAAACAGCCAAACCCGGGTTGTCCGACTGAACATCGTCCAAACTGTACTCAACCTTCGGATCTGACGAGATTATCCCCGCAAATTCGTCGCTGGCAACGACCAGCAGCGCCAGTACCAACGGACTTGGAAGTTCGAAGACGAGAGTGAAAAAATTCCCACGATCTTTGGTGGGCAAGACAAACGGCTCGAGAAACATTTTTAGTCTTTGCAGTGAACTTCCACCATCGCCAAAAATTTTGTGTTAACTGAATGTCAAGTTCTTCCAAGTTCAATCGCTCAATGTCCAGCAAAACGTATAACTCCATCTCACACGCTAATAACCGCCTTGACGGCAAACCACCCTCGCGAACGAAACGCATGACCGCCATGACATATACCTCCCGTCTTATCGTGATCAGTGACGTCGACGACAGCGATGACAGCGATGACAGCGATGACAGCGATGACAGCGATGACAGCGATGACAGCGATGACAGCGATGACAGCGATGACAGCGACGACTATAGCAGCAGCGAGGGGGGTAGTGATAGTGAGGATTGGGACAGCCAGACTATCACCTATAACGCCGTTCAAGCGGACTCCACTCTTCTTACTCGTGTTTCAAAATCACAGTGCGGTTAGTCTTCCTTTCCTCACAAATTATCTAGTACTTACGTTGATTATTCGTATAGTACGTCAGTCTACCGATGGACTGGTAGGAAACGTATTACCTGGCGATATACTTATTTCGTCTCCCAATAGCACTGTTCTATTTCATCCTTCGTTTGATTCGTGCCAAGTGCGCATGAAACGTGATAACCACTTTGGTTGTCACGATCCTATTCTCTACCCGCAGCTCTTTTCGCGAAAAACACCTCACTTGTCTATTGTCAGAAGGCCATCGCTTAAGGGCGGGCAACCATCGCTAAATAGCGGATATAGGTTCCACTGCACTTGGGTGATCCCCAGCGACTGCCATTTTATAGAACCGCGAGGACGTGGCATGTGCTCGGGTTTGGGTGAGCTTGAGGTTACGTTCGCCGCACAACTTGAGGAGCTGGCAACGAGCATCCTCAAACGTGTGCCTTCTGAATATGCTGCGAGTGATGAGTTTCTCATTTCAGGCTCAACTCATATCAGACGCTTGCTCGATCTGATCAATGTCCCCTCTTCTCGAACAGAAATCTTTTTGTGGGTTGCGTGTCTTCAGCGCCAACTCCTAGAGTTGGACGCCCGTAATCGTTGGCTGAGCTCTAAATGGCAAGAGAGAATCGGCAGTGCGGAAACCCGGAGGAAAGTGCACGCACCAAAAAACATCGTAGGAGCCTTCGTGGATAACGTGAATGACCTGAATATGCTTTTCTATGCGGGTATCCCGGTTTGGTTTGTTCGTCCAGTCTCGATGACACCTACACCAAGAATCGAGAAAGTTGTCCCTATCATTGTTGAAGATTCGGAGCAGATTATTCTTCCGTCTGGTTATATCATAGATTGCTGCGACGCGACGCCCGCTCGACTCATATATGAAGGTCCCGCCGCACAGCGTTACACTATAATGACGACTTATATGTCCTCGCTGTTCAATCGCTCTGGCATTTCTGATACTTTGGAAGTTTCCAACTCGTTCAGGAATGCCAGAAAAACTCTGCCATCCACTTCTTCTGCTAACCATGTGGAACATCGCACCCGGCCTTGTGAGTGTAGTGATTTATGGTCCATGCTTCTAAGCACTCATTAATTGCAGATTTTACTCAACGCAACCTCATCGCAGATCATGGCGTAAACACATTCTTTGAACCGACAAGCCCACTGATGCCACCACCCGTTTTGGTCTGGGGAAATGCTCTCCAACAATCCAGGGGTCTCCCAAACAGCTACGAGATAAAAAGTGGGTATTATCTTCCACCCCCCCATCTTTTTGTCACTCGGGATGCCAATGCTCCATCAACCGGCACTTTACTCCATGGGTGGCTCAAAATACGTGAACTTGTGCTATATCTCCTTGTCAGCCTAACTTGTAACAGTCTCCGGTTGTCCTTAGAAGAATGGCAAGCACTTTTGTACGCAGGTCATAAACCAGAGACGAGCAAGCTACATCATCGGGTGATGAAGATTCTTGAGGGATGCCTGGAACAGAGTTCGGTCAAGATCAAAGGGGAGGATCCTCGTTTTGCATATCGCTCGTACTGGCAAGGTAGTTCGTTGATGCGAGATCAGTTGCCCGAGAGCACCATCTGTCGAGACCTTCTGTGGGAGGTGAACGAGCTCAACTTCCGCCAAGAACTGCTACTGCTTGATTCCCACTTTCATATACGCTCCAGCACCGCAGACCTAGAAGATCGTAGGAGGATGCTCGATGCCTGCTGGATAGGGTCGGCTGACACTGTTGCTCGTCGACATTTGGACGGCAACCAAGGCTTGGCAGCAGAGAAATGGGAAGATCGTGTACCGTTTCTGCGTGCTCTGCATAAAGTGATGTCAACGTGGGAAGGTCGGCCAGCTAGGTTGCGTGAAAGCTTTCCAGACAGTCCGCTCAATACTTTCAATGTTGTAATGCATATTGAGCGTACTTTGGCGAACTTTTACACTACCTGTTTCTTTGAAAAATTCGGCCGCGCCGCTTCAATCCCTCGTTCCCTCTAAGTACACGGCATGTAGAAAGTTTTTCATACTTATAAAAACAATTTGCTTTTGTTGGTGCCACTCAAATTTGAGTGATTGCTTTAATAGGTATTGTAATAATATAATGCCAATGTCTCCAAATGTAGGTATTGCACAGTATACTTGTAATAGCGCTTGGAATTTTTGCCAGTGAGAGATAAAGTGTTACGGCTTGATGTAGACTTTCGCCACAGTTCCGGGGAAAGCGATGCGTAATGCTCGTCGAACCCTGTCGAAGAAGGATGGTACATCCGAGGAGACTCCTTAAAATTCTTGGATGGTCTTTATTCGAAACAGTTAGCAGTCTGTTTGAGCGAGGCGGTTTTTGGCTCAAGTCAGAACGAACGCAAACAACTAGACAACCCAGCGTACGCACCTCCATGTTGACGCAGGCGATGTATCCTACAAATTTTGAATTCAATAATCTGCGTCTGCGTCACCGATACAATACCAAGATATAGCAATGCACTTACGTTCTCCATGTATTACAAGCCAGACATGGACACCAGTTTCGACCAGGTCCGACCAAAAGTGCAGTGATGGGTTTGTTGCTGGCATATATTGCGCGGATTCTAGAGAAGGATGAGCAAGTGACTTACTTTGTCGAGGTGACATACTGTATCAGTTTGCAGCTTGAATCACAATTGCTGTAGTGGCGTCTTCATTACTAAATTCAAGCCACTTATTCCTCCGAGCTTGGTGAGTTTACAGTGTCTCGCGGTATGCATTATTCTTTAACGCTCAGCTTCATTAGTAACTTGGTTTTCTTCAGTCAGTCAACGAAGGGTTAGTTGGTTGTCACGTCGTATTGACATTATTAGCCATCCCATACCGCATCGTAATCGTGCGATTTGTAGTAGCGGCCTTTATAGTTTATTTCGCCTCCCAGGTCCCGGTTTACACTCGTATAGACTATACAAACACTCATCCTGATTGTACAGACAATCAGGACCAGTGTTTGTAGTGTCAATACGAGGGTTCTCAATGGAATGTTATAGCGAATTCGCACTACTGAAATGAGATATACTATTCTGTGGCACGTCCACTACATAGAAGTCACCGAGATCTACTTCCAACGAAATCACGGATAACTCCTTGACTGGAGACCAAATATTTCTAACTTTAAATACAAAGATCTGTTCTAAATGTGCTACTTACTGGGTCGCTATAAGTTTCCCAATTTCTTAGGTTTTTCCCTTTTAATCTTGCCACCGCGCTCAAATTGAGCTAGATTGGCGGAATACGCTCGTTTCTGCCATTCTTCGAACCTCCAGAAATTTGAGGTCACTGGATGTATGTCTGATGTATCTGAGTTAGGAACTGGGTCATGAATCGCGTTTGGTGCTGGTCATCTACTAATGCAGGAAATGTAATGCTATCCCTCTGTAAATCATGAATTCTTTCTGGATATAGTGAGACTGGCTCGGAAAGCGAAAGATTTTTCCTTGCCTTGGTGAAAGGACCGTTCGGGATGAGGTCCAAGGGGCATTTCTGATTACACCACCACAGACTCCGTCTTTTGATTATGCAGTTCTATCGATCTGGTGACACCAGATTATTCAGGCGATAAACGATTTGTCTGAAACAGAATACGCTCACCTTTTGGAACATTCTATATTTCCTGGGGCCGGATATGTAACCCACATTCCCTGGATATACTTCCCAAACCCAGGCACCTTCAGGAATCGTATCTGAGAAATTTTAGAACCAAGCGACGAGATAACCAACAACATTCCAGGTCAGAGGAAGAGGCTTCAGGATAACCTTCCTCTAAAAGAAAGTCAGTGGATCATGGAACATGGCAGACGATCTCTGCCCTATACTCCCAGCTTGCGTCCTCTCTTCTACCATCCTCCCTTCTACATACATCAACGCTAATAGCACACAAACGCTCATAACACATGAACGGATTCGCAGCCACCTCTCAGATAGATATAGATTGCCGCTGCAAAATCATCACCTCTTTGAATATACGATTGAAGAATGAGCGTACCTGACAACCGGGTACCACCTAAATTATACGCGTAGGTAAGGCGTCCAAGCCATCGTCTGTAGCATCATCCTCGCGTCTTGTCATCGTCTTTACATCACTAGCGTTAAGCGCCGCTCGTGCGTGAATTGTAACAAGAAAAAAGGTTCGTTTCCGAACTTGTACGCGTAGCACGAACGAATAGATACCTCCTCGAACTCTGAACTTTTTGACAGGCTTATTGACGAACTTAAACAAACTTGATATTCAGTTAACACAATTTTTAACACGTTGCACGAACGAATACATACCTGCTTATTGACAAATGTAGCGCTCAATTGGACGACATCCGGCGGGACATCCGGTGTGGTGTGCTCGTTGCCACAGCGTCATCGAGCCCTTGATGCACGAGAGCAGATGATGCCCTGTTGTCGTTTCAATCTGATGGCCCTATTAATTGTCTTCAGTCAATTATAGGGTGTGCCTTGACCGTTTCGCCCAGTCGTTCCATGTACCAATCGTACTCAGGTTGGAGAGCACGACGACGGGCTTGGATGTCGTTGATTTCTTCCCTCTCAATCGTTTGAGTAAAACCGCATGATAGGCCGCATGGGCCCGCGCGCTGTAGACCTGTAATGTTTCTAGAAGAGATCAGTTAATCAAAACAGAATATAACATTCTCCAATGAAACTCACCATTGCTCTCGTTCGACGCTCAGTGCGACTTCCATGCGTTATAGTAGGTAATTCCTCGAGGGGTAGCGAAGGCGTTGCCTCCTGGCAAGATAATTGTTGTTCGGATTATGTCCGCTCTCTTTCGTCGTCGTCGTCGTGGATCTGCCCATCATACAAGTGCTTCGTCCGGTTCGAAGTCGGCATCGTTGTTGGCATGGTCGTCAACATTTTCATCGCGAGTTCGTTCGTTATTTCCTACTCTGGCTGATACGAGCTGCTTGTACTTCTCTCGCAAGTGGTCGTACTTCGCGCGGATGTCGTGGGCGTGTAGGCAGTCGGCTGGGCCGCTTTGTCCACAGCAGGGACAGAAGCGACTGGAGGGGAGTGGTTTGTACGTCGAGAGGAACGAATGGGTGTGGCAAAACCTTTCGCCACCGCGGGTGTGGAGGGTACTGGCGACTGAATAGAACCTGTCAGTGCCGCGATGCGGCTTCTGGTGTCTTGCTGCGTCCTAGGGAGAGGAAGTTTGGCATGCGGAATTCGAGCTGGCGCGGTAGCCGTTTGCGTGGGTTTTGTTCAGGGCTGTGCCAGAAGTTGTGGTATACCACTTGTTGGGGGACGTGAAGCACTGTATCCACAGGCGCCAGTCCTTCATCGCCAGCATTAACCTACAATGAAGTACACAATAAGCACCAACCAGAACACTGGATGAAACACATTACCTTTGAGAGCATACTAACTTTGCTTGTCCCGGTATCCTTCTTCGCTGTCTATGAAGTAGTGAGTAACTAATGAGGATGATATTCAAGGAGTCTCACCTTCTTCTTCCCATCTTTGATGTTCGTAGCCTTTTCGAGTCTCCTCGGTACCTTCATCTTCGATATCGTCGTCCAGGATTCGTAAAGTCCTCTGATGCTTGCCAGATAAGGAGTCCGACATCTGGAATTAACTCAAGGACTTACCTTCTGCACCTTTTTCGCCTTCCGAACCCGTTTCTTCGTCTCGGAACCTTCACACCCTCGTGCTGATCTTCAATATCCTTCAACTGCGATAGGGTATGGTCCATCTCCGCTAACCCTTTCGAGCGAGTCCGACGTGCATTAGCAGGCGACGCTGGCGGATTTCGGTGTCATAGTATTACCTCCTCTGGTCACAGAGCTGTAGAATGAACGTCCCGATGAATATCGAGCAACGCAAAGATATAATGAACTCACTGAATACCTTTGTTGGAACTGCCTTAGTTTAACGTCATTGCGGACGCGTTCATTGTTCATTGTTGCGCCAATGTCTGATATTTACTTTTTATGATGGGCCAAAGCGTTGACTTGACGGATAGTCTCAGGACAATCTGAGCGACGAAGCCAGCGTCGGAGGTTTGCAGTACGTGGCAAGCTTTTAATCATTGTCAATTCCATGACACCTATGAACTCCCGGTGAGATTTTCGAGCTCGCTGAAAAGTGGAAAACATACCGCCTATGCCTTTTGTCACTCAGTAATGAATAAGTTAGCCAAAACTCAGGCCCCAGGCCCATAAATTAAGCGGATCATGAAGAGCTATGTACTGTTACATGAGTAGGTATAAAAAAGCATACTAGACAATGAGCTAAAGAAGAAACAAATAGAACATACATTGGTTTGTACAATTACAGAGATAAAGGGAGAGGAGGGAGGGTGACAAAAAATTGGCTTGATCAAGCAAGATCTAAGCCAAATATCAATCAGTACATAGTACATAGATAATATAGGTAGTCTGAGCGCACTGAGAGCCCTGATATCCAAGATCTAACAACTAGGTCAACTTGAGAGGTTCTAGATGTGTGTAGATCTGCTATGGATGTATTATGGGCTCTGTTCAGTGAAAGATCAGTAGATCAGAGAAAAAGGCACACCAATTCCTGTATCTGAGACTCTTGTGAGCAGAGCTAAGGTCTGTGCAGATGTAGGAAGTGCTGAGAGATGATGTTTGAGCTATCAGAGCTGTAGAATGGGGACAGATGTCCTTACCAACCACCAAAGACAAGGGATATGATGGGGGAAGGGAAGGAAGGAGCAGGAATGCGATTCAGAGGCTTTTCTGACGACCACAGGCCTCTGCACAGGACTCTGGCACCTGTGGGAGCCAACCACTGAATATACACACTGCTCCAACATCTGTCAAATATTAAACTTGTGATATCTTGGGAACCGGTGACTCAAATCCTATAATTTTTGCACCATTGGATTCGCATTAAAAGACCGCTCATAATGATACCAGACATGTCCTAGAACCACTGACAGAAAAACTGTCTGGAGTTGATACAAGGATGTCAGACTTTGAATGGATCAAAGTGATCATATGATGTGAATGGCTCATCCAATGGCCTCGGCAAAAATTCCATTGGATTCTCCTCAAAATTCCTGTCAGAATGATATCCCAAAAGTCATGTGACAATGATGTGTCACATTGTAGGCTGCAACTCGAACTGTGAATAGCTCAACAGCAAAGGATGATATTAACAAGAGATAAAATGTGTTTTGAAGCTGGGGTTCAGCTTGTTCAAATAGTCTGTAAGCCAAAAGAGAGACACTGAAGCATGCTGGAGTGAGGACAAAGCAGAGAGAGTTCATGTGCACCAAGGTGATGAACTGTGCTCTATACCTGTCAGGACTGGAGTGTGGACAAAGCAGAGAGAGTTCATGTGCACCAAGGTGATGAACTGTGCTCTCTACTTGTCAAGATAGATCTGTTGTTTGCAGAGGCCTTCAGAAAGTCTCCCTACCCTTGGAATCCGCCTTCATGTCGACCTATGCCTTTTGTCACTCAGTAATGAATAAGTTAGCCAAAACTCAGGCCCCAGGCCCATAAATTAAGCGGATCATGAAGAGCTATAAAAGCTATGGATTGTTGTTGAGGGGTGGATGGTGGTGAAAAAGATGTGAATGAGACGCAAGGGGAGTGTTAAAGGTGTTGTTGGTGAAGTCTAATAGCTGCTAGCTGCAACTCAGCCCGGACAGCAGGGTTATCTCTGATGTAAATTTTCCATGCTGTAGAAGACCATCTCCCAAGAGCCATGATGATGGACTCATCAAGACCAAGCCCAGAGTAAAATGTGGCCCCACCAGCTCTAGCTGAATGTCCACCAAAGTCTCTACTCAGGACAGCATAAAACATAGATTCAAACCAAGACCTAGATGGAAGAGAGCCATCTTCACAGATAAACAGAGCTGGTCTAGCTCCATGAAGCCTGTCTCTAGCAATGGTGTATTCCTGTAGCAAAGAGACAGGATTGGCAAGTTTCTGGGTACAGAAGAGAATCTCAGTTCCTTGATAGAATGGATCACTCTTGTGATATGGAAGATGATAACCAGCTTGCAACAACTCAAGCTTGAGTGATGCCCTTTTGATTACCTTCCTCCAGTCAAAAAGTGATTTTTGATTTGGAACTGTGAGCTCTCCAATTCTGTGACACCCATAGAAGGCACAACTAATGATAGTAGCAAACAGAAGATGATTGTAAGAGAGGTGTCTCCTTTCATAGAATTTCATGATATGGTGGGGTCTAAGAGGTGGTTTCCTCTTCACAGGGTCAGCCCTGACTTTCTTAGACCCTCTTATAGTAGCTTGAACCAAGGGGTCAGACCTTGATTCATCAAAATGAGGGTAAAGCTGTTTCAAGTAGTGTCTTGCTCCAGTGAGATATTTAGGCCCAGAGGCAATATGTTTGGATGTGTAGGCTATGTAGCGAGACAGTGTAGATGGAGTAGGGTCCAAGGAGAGGTTGTGAGAAGTGCAGAAGCGAATGTAGTCTTTAGCACCAGTTGAATAGTTATTTTTAGTAGACTTTTCAATGGCATGAGATTGAAGGAAGATAACAAGATCATCCAACTTGTTCATATCCATTGGGGGGCGAGCAGAGCGTCCATTCCGGCCACTCTGCTCACCCAAGGCTTCTAAAAGGACTCTCTCCATTGTGCCGGCAGTAGCTCTCTTGGGGGCTCAAAAAGGCGGACACAATTTGCAGGGAATTGAGGCTTGTAATCATCAAGCAAAAAGCAAGACAGTAAGTCTGCTTTGATGTTAGACTTGCTAGCAGTATATCTGACTTGAATATCTATCCCAGTCTTGAGAACAATAGCAGCAATAGCAAGTAGAATAACATTGTGAGATGATTCTCCAGCTGAGAGTGAGTTGAGGTCAACTTTAGTATATGAAGCCATAGCTTTGAGAGTTGACTGCATCTGAGGATTATTCAGAAGATGCAGAAGAAGAGATGGCAGAGGTGGTGCAGAATAGATGGAAGTAATACTGGCTGGAGTAAAATGAAATGAATGAGATGAAGAAGACCATAAAGAGCCGCTTCTGAAGCAAAGTGGAGGTGCTAGTTCAGCATCAGCAGTCCTCTTGCTGCCTGCTAGTGATCTAGGACCTTGAATTGTGGTCTCTACCCTGATTTTGACGTCTTTCAATGAGTTTTGAGTAGCATGACTGGTTGTTGATGGCTCTGTGAGCTTCACCACACTCACTGCAATAACCATGTTTTCTGTTATTCTGACAAGGGTCTGAGCACCTATCATTATTCCAGAGGATACAAGGTGTATCATGTCTCTTGGAAAATGACTTGGCAGAAGTGGGAGATGAAGTAGGAGCTGCTCTCTTTCTAGAAGTGTCAGAGAGCATCTCCTTAAGCACAAGGTTCCTAAGCCCTTCAGATGTACCAAGGTCAAAAGGTGTATTGGCAGCCTTTTGACGAGCCTCTCTGTCCACTCTGATTCCCATAGATGGATCAGTGGGGGCAACTCTAAACAGCTCTTGAATCTGAGCTTTATAAGTAGTAAGCTCATTCTGCCTGTGAGGATATATCTTAAGCAAAGGAATGAGCCAAGCCTCAAAAACTCGAAGCCACTGGGATTCAGTAGTGACTGGGAGGTTTTTAATAGACTGCTCCTTTCTAACCAACTTGAACTCTGTACCAAAATCCTTGCTATCATCATGGAAGAAAGTGGTTCCATTGACAGCAGCATGAACTTTCTCAAAGTCCACATACTTGTCCTTAATGATGAGACGAAGCAAAGAGTGAGGGAGTGGATCAGAAAAGAACTGAGCTGAAAGGAGTCCAAGAACAGAATCCACATTGGTGTCCAGAGTGAACTGAAGTCTGAGAGCCCATGTTTTCTGGACATGAGGTGACATTGAAGAGGTAGTAGTGAGTGCAGCAAGGTGAGGGGCAGCCTCCAGAAGTGAAGCTGGAAGACTGGAGGACACCTTTGACCCAGAAGCTGCAGCAGGCTGAGCCAAGAATGGATCCATAGTGGGAACAATACCAGAGCCTGGTTGTTCATTCTCAATCTCAATAGAGTCTCCATTGACTGCAGCAAGTAGTGCTTCATTCTCAATAAGTTCCCTTTCCATAGCAGCCCATGCTGCAGCCTGAGCAGCTTGCTGAGCTGTAATTCTCTCAGAAGTTGACTGCTGTCTCTGTTTCTCTTTAGCAGCAGCTCTCTTGTCTTTTCTAACATTAATTCCTTCCCTCTGGATCTGTAACATCTGCTGGACATAGTCATGGACCACATCAGGTTTACCTCCACTATGGTCTTGGAAGGCTCTAAAGGCTTCTTTGACAGAAATCTCCTCATTTCTGAACTGTTCAAGGACCTGGTCCATTGCTTCAGAAGCTGCTCTGATCTCTTCAACCTCTGCAGCATGGTCAGAGGTGATAGGAGAGGGGGTGATTCGATCCAAGAGTGATTTGGACTGAATAGGCTTATCTTGGGAATGAGCAGTGGTTCTGGATGGACCAGGAAGGTCAGAGAAGGGATATTGAAGTGTGTGGTGCAGTGAGGAGCCCAAGTGGGTGGTCTGAGCAGGTTTAGACAGAGAGGAGCCACCAGAGGTGACTTGGGAAGGAGTGAGGACAGATTGAGGTAACTTGGACTTAATGTGTGACCTAGAAGAAGCCTGAGGTGATAAAGTGGCCTGAGACACAGGATCATGAGTTTGATCTGCCTGTTGGCCTTGATAAACAGAACCAGCTCGAGTTTTGGACATAAAACAATTGATATGAAGATGTGTGAAGAATGAGCAGGGAGATGACAAAAAATTGGCTTGATCAAGCAAGATCTAAGCCAAATATCAATCAGTACATAGTACATAGATAATATAGGTAGTCTGAGCGCACTGAGAGCCCTGATATCCAAGATCTAACAACTAGGTCAACTTGAGAGGTTCTAGATGTGTGTAGATCTGCTATGGATGTATTATGGGCTCTGTTCAGTGAAAGATCAGTAGATCAGAGAAAAAGGCACACCAATTCCTGTATCTGAGACTCTTGTGAGCAGAGCTAAGGTCTGTGCAGATGTAGGAAGTGCTGAGAGATGATGTTTGAGCTATCAGAGCTGTAGAATGGGGACAGATGTCCTTACCAACCACCAAAGACAAGGGATATGATGGGGGAAGGGAAGGAAGGAGCAGGAATGCGATTCAGAGGCTTTTCTGACGACCACAGGCCTCTGCACAGGACTCTGGCACCTGTGGGAGCCAACCACTGAATATACACACTGCTCCAACATCTGTCAAATATTAAACTTGTGATATCTTGGGAACCGGTGACTCAAATCCTATAATTTTTGCACCATTGGATTCGCATTAAAAGACCGCTCATAATGATACCAGACATGTCCTAGAACCACTGACAGAAAAACTGTCTGGAGTTGATACAAGGATGTCAGACTTTGAATGGATCAAAGTGATCATATGATGTGAATGGCTCATCCAATGGCCTCGGCAAAAATTCCATTGGATTCTCCTCAAAATTCCTGTCAGAATGATATCCCAAAAGTCATGTGACAATGATGTGTCACATTGTAGGCTGCAACTCGAACTGTGAATAGCTCAACAGCAAAGGATGATATTAACAAGAGATAAAATGTGTTTTGAAGCTGGGGTTCAGCTTGTTCAAATAGTCTGTAAGCCAAAAGAGAGACACTGAAGCATGCTGGAGTGAGGACAAAAGCAGAGAGAGTTCATGTGCACCAAGGTGATGAACTGTGCTCTATACCTGTCAGGACTGGAGTGTGGACAAAGCAGAGAGAGTTCATGTGCACCAAGGTGATGAACTGTGCTCTCTACTTGTCAAGATAGATCTGTTGTTTGCAGAGGCCTTCAGAAAGTCTCCCTACCCTTGGAATCCGCCTTCATGTCGACCAATATGGTTGGTATTGATTTTTTGAAGAACACCAATCAAGCGTTCAAATGGGAAGCACCACCATGAAATTACAGGCCCAAAAAGAAGAAGGAAATCATATATACTGAGCTGCATGGGAAAGAAAGTGAGTCCTGGGCAGAGATCGTCGTCGCTGGCGACGACGAGCAGCGCCAGCGCCAAGATGGTGGAAGTTCGAAGACAAAAATGAGAAAGTTCCCACGGTGTTTGCCGGGAGGAAGAGCCGCACGAAGGCTCGAGTAATTGGTCAGCGGCGCAAGCAATGTGTCAGCGGCCGCTGACCAATTACTCGAGCCTTCGTGCGGCTCTTCCTCCACGGCAAGCACCGTGGGAACTTTATTTTTTTTTTGCAGCGAACTTCCACCATCTCTAAGTCCCGCTACTGGTAGGTGTCGGTAAGTGCCCGCCCACTGTTGGATATGTAGCGTACGATGTAAAACACGATGAATGTACCTAAGAGTCTGAAGGACCATCAGTCGCGCACGATGAACCTGTGAAAAAACAAAGAAAAAACAAAAAAGTACGGGGAGATGTTATGCGAGAATGATGTTCTCCTCGTACTTTTTTGTTTGATTCATCTACTGACACATTTGCCTCGCTCAGACTGACGATTCTCAATGTCTCGAATATCAGAATTCGAAGAGGTACGTACACGCGACGTGCACAAGCCGAAGTACGGAAATTGAAAATCTTACTACAGCATACTCAACGGCGACGCGTGGACGCGCGGGACTTCCTAGATGTTGAGGCTGAGGTGTCGGATGATGGCCAGGACGACGATGAAGACCCTGACGATGAAGATTTAGCTGATTTCATTGACGAAGAGACCCCAAGTTCTTCCTCTCGCAAATTCGACATCCCACCTCCTACTCTACACACCGAATCCACCATTCCTTTGTTCCAACACATATTCGAGAGATATGAAAACGATCGCCCATCCTCCTCGATTCACAGTCATACCTCTCCTATACCTCCCTCCCCAGCCGAAGTCTTCCAACCATCTCCTTCCTCGATCCAAGCCACTTCCGCTAATTCAGCTCCGGATTCTGGAGATCAACTTCTACCACCTACACCTGATGAGTGCTGGGATTTATTGCGCGCATTCGCCACCTCAGACGATATCACTCTCGTGCAGCTGGAGAATCGTATGCGCGACGTTCTCGGTGGCTCCTACGATCACAGTGTCTGGTCACCTCGCTTTGACGGCGTCCTTAGGCATGAAAACAATGTCTTAGATGCTTTAGGCGAAATCGATGCAATGCAGGCAAAGGACGCTGCAACGTCACCTGGAACCTGCCGTGCAGGAACCGGTAACTTGAACTTGACCAGTAATTTGTCTTCTTCGTCTTCTGCTGGACCAGCCGGATCCATCACCTCGGAAGGACCGACCGCGTTTCCGTCCTCTCCTGAACCAGCCGCTTACAACAATGGGGCTTTGGTTTCACGAAACGCTCGAACAGAGGAAGATGCACTCAACGACACAAGAAATGCGATTCGAATGCACTATCACGACGAAGACATTGATTGGCGATGGTATCGCGTACGGTGTATGGTATGTTAATGGTTTTTCACTTAGTAAATTTTTGTTGACAATAGAGTACATTAGTATGGATCAGAGTCGAATATCATCAATACCCTCAGAGCAACAAACCGGCAAGATCTGGTCAAAAAATACCTATCGTCCCCTGTCTCCGGTCATGTTTATCTACAAGTCCGAAGTATGTTGCCCGACAACAGTGCGCTTCTCGACTACCTCAAAAGCCTGGCATATTTCGTTTATCCTCATGGCCCACACTTTCCTCCGTTACACTCCCTCATTCCTGATTCAGATTTACCATGACATCGTGACCGGTTTTTGCCCTATGGAACTTGGGTACGAGTTATCCAAAACGGACCACACCGTCATGACATTGCAGTACTTTTTCCAGTCATTCCACCAGGTTGGTTGTCAATCGAGAAGCACCAGCGTACTGCCTATTTGATACCGCGCAAGAATCTTTCGAGCGGGACCTTGGATTCGATGAAGAACGTGCGGCCACCCCTGAGTCTGTTGTCTCGCGCTCAGATCAACCAATACGTCGAGGATAGCGACGGTACGGTATCTCTCAGAGTGGCCTGTCCGATGTGCGATCCGAAACCTTGCGGCCACGACGATAAACGAAAATTTGCGATAGTTGGAGAGCAACTGTGGATCCAGTCCAGCTTGAGAATGTGTCTCGTTGGCAAGAAGCATATCGAGCCTGCCACTAGTATTACCTCCGAGGAACTCAATCTCTTCCTCGAGTCCGAACATCCAGCCCTCTCCAATGAGCATGTCATTCGTATGATCCCGCCATTATCATCCTGGCAATTTTTCGAGAATGAAACAGTCGAGATCAGAGCAAACGCCTGGGTAGAGTTGCTTCCCTCGAGTATGGACACTGCCGAGGACTGGATTGGCGAAGGAGTGATTCAGAAGGTCGACGTCGTCTCTTGCGTCGTACTACTCAATTCCGACACGCAGTCAGTCCCAAAGACCCGATTGCGCCGGAAGCTAGCTGTACATATGATGGTCGAGCTGCTTCCTGGAGCCACAGGCACTATCCGGCGATCAAGGAAAGTGGGTCCAGAGTGTTCTGCTCACGCGTTCGACGGGCAGACCGGTTTTGTCACTGCATTGGATGAAGGGCATGGTATGGCAACAGTCCAGATCGATGCGCAGAATTCAGTAAGTGAAATATTTCTATGTGCGTGTTCTATTAATTCTTCTACCCTTTTAAGGCTGAATGTCATATAAATTGCTTGCGCGAGACGAAGGTATTGGCAATCCCAACCATCACAGAGGATGTTCTGCGGAAAGCCGTGAATTCGCCACTCAGCTCAGATAATGAACTCGCCAAACGCAGTGAAACTTATACCGGAGCCTCTCCGTGGATAGGTATACATGTTATTGTTTTGGAGCCGGGAAATGTTAAACGGGGAGAATTCGCTCGAGTGCAGGGGGTGCGGAGGAATGACAAGAAGTCTAGTGGCTTAGAAGTGCATGTGCGATATGAGACGATATCAACACAAACGGTGTTCCAATGGGTAGATTACCATTGGGTTCGACATGCACAGTATGTGTGCTACTTGTTTCAATAGTTGGTATACTAATCATAAATCTATAGATCGCACAAATTCCTACACGACGATGGCGATTGCTTCTATCCTCAAGGCTTCTGGTCTTTCAAGGACGGGTACAAGCCTGAATACACCGTTGCAGAGCTCCACGTCGGCTATAGACGTAAGGTTCAGGAGCAAGTCACAATGTATAACGAGGAGGACGAGAGGCGGCGTCGGGAGGAAGATGAAGAACGAAAACATGAGCAGTGGAGGCTGCATCTAATGAAGGTTGAGCTGCAAAGAAACCACGCTGCAACCGATACCCAGACAGCCAAATCATTAGCGGCGTTAGTGGCTGCACAGGGGCGAGACGTGACTCCAAACCTTCAATCATCCTCAGCTTCCGGTGACGGGAGCGCCTGGGACCCGTCGTCGAGAACTCCTCCTCACCCTTCCAGCTTGGGGGAAACTCCCGCCTTATACCGATACTGGACCTGGCAGCCCCCTTCCAATCACACAGGAGGGATGACCCCTCGTTCTGACAGCAATGCACCGATACGCGACGGGGGGGCTTGGGATCCGTCGGCTATGACTCCTCTACATACATCTAGTGAGGCAGGAGGAATGACGCCGCGATATGATGAATATTCGATCGCGCCAGATGGAAGTGTTGGGGAACCGCGAGCCAACACAGCGTCTGCGCCTACTTCATCAAGCGCCCTTATTCATGCTCCCTCCCCTACCGGCGCCAATACCGACGCTTCTGGCCACTGGCTCGCGACACGTGTGCTGTGCGAAGCTCTTCAAGGCCTTGACATTGTAGTCAGAAACGACGCAAGGAATATGCCCGAACAACGCGTTTATCTCACTACCCTTGCCGGGTTAATAGTGGCACGCGAAGGGAAGCGAACTACACGAGCGAACGTGGGAGATATCATTCCCTTCAGTCAGATCAAGCAGGCGAATACCACCATCGCAGAGAACCCTGAGAAGGCCAGGAAGTTGTACATTGTGGTTCGTGGACGCCATGTCGGCAAAATCGGTCGTTCCGTTGGAAAATGGGTTGGACTGTCGAAGCAATATGATTATCGTCTCATACCTGTCAAAATTCAGTGGAATAAGGCGAAGTGGGACACAGAGCTTGAGGCAAATGGGACTGTATTCAACGCTCCTAGGTGGGACCTCGTTGTGATCCACGAAACATCGGCTCAAATGAACGAAGGGAACAGGAAGGTGTCTGGGATTCGGAAGGACTTGTGCGAGAAATCGTGGTGAGTGGAATACTGGTGTGTCGCGGCCGTAGATTGCAAGTAGTTTGTGGACCATTTCATAGACTTAGTAGATGTCTGATTTATTTCGTTTACCCCAGCTGTCTCCGGTTCATCTAGGAGCAAGGACTAACTGTAAATATATATGTGTAAACTTTTTATTTGGTTGTGTACTTTGGTCTGTTATGGTAGCAACGTAATGTTACTTATGTTTGTAGGGCTCTTTTTCTGGAATAAGAGCAGAAGCTATAGAACTGAATGAACATGCATCGATCTGCGAAAAGGGCCAGCGTCCGCAATGACGTTAAACTATATTTATTAGGAAACAATGAGCAAACCAGAAACGCCAGTCCATGCACCGAGATTTTCCGCTGATGAACTTGCACCGATCTGCAAAAAGGGCCAGCGTCCGCAATGACGTTAAACTATATTCATTGGGAAACAACCAGAAACGACAGTCCAAAACTGCGAATAATACTTAAAATGACAAGTTCATTGTGGGTCCATTGTTCACCAGGAGATTTTCCCGTTCAACACTGACCAGGCTTGTTTTCAGACTTGTACTTTCGCTCTTACCACTCACCACCATAACACTCACAACAATGCAACTCTAACTCACTACCAATTACGATGGAAAGTGCCACTCCAGTAGTTCACCTTAGAAACAGAACCCTCGTAACAACCCCAACTCCGAGGAAGCGAAAGTAAACAGGAAAAAGATGGGGCGTTTTCTGCCCGCTTTCGAACAGCTACTTCGCAAGCATAAGCTCCAAACATAACACCATCCTCTCTTCCAAAAGTTCATAACTCAAGGCCTCGCACGCCCGTCTGACCAAATGCTACAGCTTGAGGCCAGTGTTTATTAATCGCAACCGATTTCAAAAGTGTTGGGATCATTGCCCCGTCAACAATGAAACGATTTTCCTTTTGCGGTCCAGAATCCAAGCGCTGGTGCGTAACTTGCAAGCGTCAGCACGTGCACAACTTTCCGTCGCTTCGTCTTCGACTCTCATGAAGACGATGCGACGAAAGTTAAGTCTTTAGTATCTAAGTGAAAAAATGAAGCAAAAATAACATGAGATTAACAACTTTTCTTTAACTAGGTGTAAAGTCCCGACTGAGCAACGCAACGACGGCCAAGTCGCACAAGAAAATAAAGAATACTCAGGTACGTCTCAATGTACATATCGCTCTATCACGCTCATAATTGTGGTCTGGCAGTAGTTCAACACCGGAATCTTCTAAAATCGGCGTCACAAACAGCACTTGCAAGACTGGAATCGAACTCACCAAGATATTCTCAAATACTAATATGCAAGATAAGACTATCAGCAACAACCACCTACCTTCCTCCGTTCTTGCTGCGGTCCTGCCAGCAGGCGCTGCAACGACCTTTTCCCATACCTGAATTTCGGTCTTGCCAATATTCTCGCCTGAACGGCCCATGATAATCAGAGGAACACCGTCCAGCTCAACGGTCTACGCCATTCCATCAATATTCATGCGCTACGGTCATACAACAGCTACGACGTACCGAAATTGACTGCACCCAGTCTTTCACACCGGTTCGACGGTCAAATGCATATACGTTTCCATGGTCACTCCCTACGATAATTGTGCTGGTGCCATCTTGAAAGGCCACATTGCGTGATCTCCGTTCTCGATGAGGCACCTCGAAAGTTTTCACTCTTTCTATGCCTGCGAGCTTCATCAACGCAACACCCTCAGCGACGTCGTCCAGGATAACGGCATCCTCTTTGATGTTCAGGACGGCATGTCCTCTGTTTTAATCGTAAGTCTATTATAAGTTGGTTAAAACCTCGTACTCACAATTATCATACCAGTTGTTTTTTAACGACGATGGAGACGGGGAAGATGAAGACCTAGAGGACGACGACTTGATTGGTTTCATCGACGACGACGCGACATACAGCTCTTCCTCCTCCCGTAAACTCGACATTTGTCCTCCTGCCACCCCAGACGACGTCCCTCTATTCCAGCACATCTTCGATAGATATGACCCTCCTTCGTCCTCTTCTGCGACTGGCCATATTTCCCAACCGTCTACTTCCTTCGCCACCCCCCCCCCCCCCCCCCCCCCCCCCCCAAAAAAAAAAAAAAAAAATATCCCCGCCACCTTCCACTCACGATTCCTTCGAAAATACCCGGTCTGGACCCGTATTGGGTACTCAAGAGTCTATGACACCTTCGACACCTTTGGGATCTGTTACGGAGCTTCCCCACTTCGAACGATATGTCTCTTATTGTGCTCGAAACCGAAATGCGCACGATACTCGGGGACAAGTACGATCACAATAAACAGCGACCGCGTTACCCTGTATCGCCTCCGATTTTGACTCATTCCCCCTCCAAGGGTGGATCGCCACATCTTTTATCCTCACACAAACCGTCTTCCTCTTATTGTACGGCCAACTTCTCCGCATATTTCCTGCCAAGCGGGTTTTCATTTCCGCCATCGTGATCTTTGAGCTCGGGTCTTTGGTTTGCGAGGTTGCACAGAATGTCGGTCAGCTCATTGCAGGTCGCACAGTTTCTGGCGTAGGAGCGTCTGGGATATGTATGTTCCATGGTGTTGTTGACTCGGCACTGAACTGACTGATAATAGTCGTTGAAATACTGCAAATCACATCTCAAAGCACAAGGCTCGAGGACCAAGCGCGTTTGTTTGCCCTTTGGCGCCGTTTTCGCTCTTGCGTCTGTCATAGGGCCTTTGATCGGTAAGCTCGACTAGATGAGGCTTCTCCGTTTACATTCTCATCTGCGTGCGTAGGGGGAGCGTTCACTGACCGCGTATGCTGACTGGTCATTTCAGGTTACGTGGCGATGGTACTTTTTTGGTCTTACTTGGGCAGATTGAGATATAGACTAATAATTCTGATGCTTCCGGTGCTTTTTCGTTATAGTAGTGGCGCTTCTCTAGTTGCTGTTACCTTCCTCTTGGAAGCCGGCGCCTCCTTTGATTTCAGATCCTACCAAACGTTCACCGAAGTACATCCTCCGCCAGGTCATGCAACTTGATTATCTTGGTGCAGCCCTGATCGCTGCTGCAGTGACATGTCTTGTATATAAAGAATCTGCCGATATACTTGCGCTTCAATGGGGAGGGAATACAAAGCCATGGAATGACAAGGGGTCATAATTGTTTGTCTTCTCCTTCAAAACTCGCCTGCAAGACTTCTTATTCTGTTACTCATTCCAGTCTTTTGTCTTCGCGGAAGTGTGTGGAATTGCGTTCGTCGCATGGGAGATTTACTACAGTCCAAAGTCGATGGTCCCTGTGCAGATCTTTAAGTCTCGTTCAGTGTACATTTTTTCGTGCTTAAGCGGTTGTACTCTTACTGACATCGCGATCGGTATGCTATCCTCATCTACGGATTCCTTATCCGTTTCTCCTTTCTACTGTTTTTGTATGTAAGTCTCATTCGTATCCGTGGTTGATTTTGCCTCACTTGCGCATTCCTGTTCCCATCCTCTATCAGGCCGTGAGGCACCAGTCAGCCACCAACTCAGGAATCAACCTCCTGCTCGGTGTTGTAATAACTGTCATGCGTGCAGGCCAGATAGTTGGAAAGCCAAGGAACACAGATTGCAACCTGATAATACCAAACAACTCAACCACAAAGAGTTTCCAAAGCAGATTATTGAGAATGGATCAGATATGTCCATCTCCCATAATCAGCCGTATTTGGAGGTGGAGCTTGCGCCGGCTGACTCAATACACGGTCAATCGTTTCTCAATCGTTCACCTATTTTTATTTTCATTAATTGAGAAATGCAGCTGGTAGGGTCCCCGATTTTTCTTGCGATTGGTTCTGGACTTTTTTTCACCCTCACCCCATCAACATTGTCTGCGCGGCTCATTGGTTTCCAAATCCTTGCTAGAATTGGTACCGGTATGGGTATGCAGAATGCGCTTCTCGCAATATAGTAAGTCTTTTTCCTTCCCCGTTGCGATTTCTCGAACTGAGCTCCCCACACTAGAGTCGAGTTCAGAGACAACCCCAAGCTCCTCGGTCAAGCAACCATATGGCGTCCTTCTCCCAATTCTTCGGTGGTACAGTCGGTCTCGGACTCGTTGAGCAAGTACTTGCTCATATTTGCTCCAGACGCAAATCCAACCATTGTGAAGGAATCCCCGGTAGCTATTTATACCAATCTCCTACCGTCGCAGATCCCTGGTGTCGTAGAGGCATACGCGCATCCTCTACGTATTGTGTTTATCATTGGGGTTCCTGTTGCAGGGCTTGCCCTCATCACAGCCATGTTCATTAAGAACCTCAGGATTATAAAGAAAACCTTCACCTTCTGTTGCTAAAGCGCCTCCCGTTGCTGAAAGTCCATGAAGAGTGGAGCATTATGCTGCTCTCCAGATGGTACCACTTGCATCGCATAAATCGAACACACCTGCAATCGTTGGCGGTGCCATTGGTGCTACTGTTTTGATTATGATATGCCTAGTGTCACTCCTCATTCGGACCAAACGTCGTCGTCGACGACTCGGAGCTGCGCGGATGCTTCCAGATTCAAAATATTGAATGCTTCTATATCACCTTTTATTGAAGCTGGATCTGATAGCAAGTATATCCTTCATGGCCTAATGGTATCCCGCCAGTACTTACAATTTCTTCTGCACATCCAGACATTCCTTTGGTCCCAGGCGATATTTGGGGAGAGGGTTTGAGATTCGAGGTTCCTAAACCTGGTGCAGCTCCGAGGCCAGGAAGCCCCAATGAGGGTACCTCAGGGAGATGGTTAAATTTCTGGTATGTTCTGTCCACTCTTTGAACTCTTTGCCAATCTGAATACGGAAGCAGACTACAGATTCCAGCCTGGACTTCTTGTGAAGCCATCGTCAAGCCATCAAGTCGATTAAACGACTCCGCCCAAGTCGCCGCATTTCGAAACTTGCTATGGTACCTTTGTATTTATTATATATCTGATGAACCGAAGCTCACTACCTTGTACCTGATAGGCCAAAAGTCGAGGAAGCAAACAAGACCTTCATTCTGATCACTTCACTTGACAGACCACTACCTTGTGTAGGCAAGGGAACTGTCGCAAGTCAAGTGGCAATTGCTTTTTACGAGCCTGAGATCAACAGTCTGTAAGCCTATGTTTTTGCCTACACTAACGAAGAAGGTTAACAAAGCATTCCAGGTATACAATCGTGGATATTCTGTTGAACGAAGTTAGTACTGGAAAACTCGCCCTATAATCGGAATACTCATAGTCATTTCAGTCTAGTTTCGACGATGCTGAGGTTTCGGATAGTGAGCAAATCACTTCGCTGGGCTGTGGCGAAAGAAGTTCCTCAAGACGTTATCTATACGTACCCTAACATCATGTATTTTTGACAGGATCTACGGGTAACATGGGTCCAGACTGGTATGTAGGAGTTATGGAGGGTGGTACTGTAGTAAAACTCTCGCACGCGGCTGACCTAAGGATAATAAGCCTAAAGCCGTCCTTTCTGAGGGGACTTTGGGCCTATGCTAAAACTTGGTGTAGCATGGCAAGACTACAGCTGGTAAGCAAGAGATATGACGAGCTGTTCTAATTAAGGCAAACCGCGCACACCGCGCATGACCGCTATGCTAAAAGGAGTAATTGCTTGAATGGAGTAATTTCTTGGATTGGTACAATTCTCAATCTCTTAAGGTAACTAATCGTCGATTCTTATTCCAGAATGTTGTCTGATTTTCTCATACCTATTCGGTTAGCAGGAACTTCATAAAATGACTAGTGAGATGGGATTTATCCTACCGATGGCGTCTGTTTCTTTTCCAAAGGAACGCGTTACTTCCAAACGAAAGGGACAAAAAACTCGGGTTACAAAGCGTAGTAGAGGTGAGGTCAATATGTGAGTGTTCGTCTTCTATCCTGCTCCTACACTCTCGCTCATTATTGTTGCTTTCAGCTTTATTTTTCACTGCAAACGCCGTATTTGCCACTGCCGTCGCAGTCCCAGACATTGTTGCAACATCCTGGACTCGGCATTCACCCATATGAGCCACCTTATTACGAATTATACTCAGCAATCAATGAAGGATAGGCGAAACGGATGAAAACGAGTAGACCTTTAGGAGGGCAGTGAAGATAGTGTGTATATGCAACCGTGCTGTGTATGTGTATTCGGGATACGGTTACGTGTAGTCAGAGAAATTGAATACTCTTCTTGGAAACAGTTGGTACTATTTGGTACTACATTCTACTGAAGAAGTAGCAGGTGGTACACAGATGATCGAGGTGTGACAGTGTACCATTTTCCATATTCATCGTCAAAAACCACTCCCATTGATCAAGTTGACCCATTTAAGCGATACCCATGGGAGTTATGTGAAAGGGTGCCAGCTTCAATAATCGTAGCACGTTACAATTTTTTTGACAATCCACTGTAATCCTTATTTTATCAAGAGTAAGTCTTTCGCATTAAGTACTTTAGATTATGTAGATGCAGGCCGTGCTTGGAATCTTGTTCATCTAATGTACTTCCAATACCAACATTCTTTCTCATCCTCGACGCAGTGTGCCGGAAGATGTAGCCTCAGAATGTGGACAAAGCATACCCTAGCTTAGCCAAACAAGCGTCAATTTCTTGCTCAGTGGATAGACATCCTGGACGGATGGGCTTTTGTCGAATCTTGAAATCTGCAAAGAGTGGGAACACGCAAGGATGGAGAAACTGTCATACTGACCACCGTCAATTATCACAATACCCTCAATATCTTCCTTTTCCCTTCGCCTTTCTTCTTCTTCTTCCGCTTCCATTTTGACCTCCCATGATCGTTTCAATATGACTGTACCCTTCTGGCTCTTGACAGCAATCAAGGTATCGGGGTCTTCAGGATACTCTGCGGGTTTCCAACGACCTCCACCATTCCGCTTACATACAATCGACGGCCGATGAAGAGGATACTTGAAAAGTGGATGTGTATGCTCCAGAATATCCGAGAGCGGAGATGGTGGCTGCGGAACGGAATGCTTTGGAAGGCAGAGGCTTGTCGGTAAAGAGTAAGATTTACTCCTGGTTTTCTCGAACGTATTGTACTCAGCCAGTTCTGATAGGTCTTTGAATAAAGATTAGCTGTAATACAAACCCATAGGCTTACCAATGGACTCAATGTGCTCCTTTGCAACTTTGAAAAACAGAGCGTTGAGGAACTTTGGATACATGGTGGTTGAGCAATCAAAATCTCCTCTTTGTGACAACGTCTAAAGTGAAAGCCCTTACCAGGCTCACCTCAATGAATGTGCGACCATCGCAATCACCAGGAATCTTGGAAATCTGAGTGTAGATTTTGAATGAAGAAGCTGGATCGGCAAATTGAATGCCATAACTTAGCCCAGATTCCGTGCAATTTTCACAGCCTACGGATAAATGACGAGAGTGTTTGTGGCACGATAGCTCCCGATGTGCGTAGCTTTCCCATTCTCTTCATACGCTGAATGTGCTTGATGTTAGATGGGGATGCCGCAGGGAAATTAAATAGATGAATCCGAAATTTGATTGGAGTTGTCACTATCGATCTAGCTTAGATTTGATAGACGCCCGGGGCCACGAGCTGACGGTCCGAGCTAGGAATTGGGTACTCCGATACAGGAGACCGCATACTTAGTCCACCTAACCTCTCGCGGGGCGGTGCGAGTCTCGATACTCTTGTAACTGTACGGTATAGTATTGAATGTAAATTGATTCTTGGACTGAAGGCTTTGTAGTATCTTAATATTACAGCAACTTTACTCGTCAATTTTTTGGTGTCACTATGCCTTTTAGCTTCCCCCGTGTCTCTATATATTTTCACCTGTACCCAGCCATTGAATTGGCAATTACCTGAGCATAAAGAGAATTACTATGACTGGGGGCCAAGCGGTTTGAAGCTATGGGAGTGTAAATAGAATTACTGTGACCAGGGGAGTGCACTATATCGGGATAGTTGATGATTGTCGCCATCTAAAACACGTTTTAAGAAGTCGCTGAGTCTCGAGTATTTTAACTGACAGGATTAGCAGAGCTTTTGCTCTTGTAACTTATGTTCCTCACATCAAAGGGGAATGAAGATGCTCTCGCTAAGTCATTGGTACCCGTAGCGATCTAGAAACAGCTTGTAAGCGGTTGCACATTTTCACATATTGTAACGTACAACATTAGAATAATCTGAGCACCTATCGTCAGAGTAGTACGTCGTCACTGATGATCCTGTCCCACAGGCACTTGCAGCCATCTGAAAATAGGTTATGGGCGGCGGCTGCGCATTTTAAGTATAGGAACGTACTCTACTAATGCCCCTTGTATCAGCCAGGTACTCTGAGTACATTGTTTTTGCCGATGATCCCACGTTAAAATCCGTAGCCATCTAAAATCAAAGTTGTAAGGACAGGTTTGTGTGAAACATTTTCACGTACAGTGTTAGTGGAGTGATTCATACTTGTGTTGAGGGATGAGTAATATGGTGACGCAGCATCGCAAGGGTTATTGTATGTGTAGTCCAACTTGTTACTATAGGCGAAAGCAGAATTATAGGCCAGACCGGTGCTGAGAGTTGATGCTCTGGATTTGTCCTCATTCTACAAAGAAGTTGTTAAATTCAAAGCAATAGTCGTATTGCTCTCCAACACTCACCACCGTATATGGGGTAATACAGAGATCTATGCTTCCCGCATTGGAGGACGAGTAGTACGTTGACGATCCAACATCTTGATTGGTACCTATGGTATCCATAGTTGTCTAATAAGAGAAGTTATAACCGATTGCACGTTTCTCAAACAGAGTCTTTGAACCTACAATGTTGGCAAAGTCAAAAGATTTATTGTAAGCATAGCCATAGGCAAAGGCGGGATTATGCGCGAGAGTCTTGAACCTGCCACTGAGAGTTGACATCTGGGATTCATAGATGTTCTACCAAGAAATTGTTGAATCAGCGATTAAAATTTAAAATTAAGTATGCAAAACAAGGTATTACTGTTTGCTCAGAGCCAGCAGATATTGGCTGAGGAGAAGACATTACAGGTTGGTTGAATTCATTGGGGACTGATGACCGAGTGTAGAAAGCCCCAAGATCAGATCAAGCGAAGGGAAAATTGAGTGCAAAATAGAGTGTAAAAGACGTACCAATACTAATTTTATTGGTATAAATTTTGGAGCTTTCTGTGGACAATTAAGGGCGAAAGAAAATTTCATGGTACATGCATACTCAAAGATTTGGAATCTATTCGTCCCTGGGCGCTGTGATAGGCACGAGGGCGTCCATGCTATTAGATGAGATCTCAGAAAAAACGGCTTAACAGTCTAGCACGAAACACATACGTAGAAGTAATACAACCCACACTTATTGCAGTTGACTTGGTTATTTGGCCCGCGCCTCCATTGTGTGGTATGTTTTACTCCGCAGTTCAAGCATTGCCTACCCGAATCCGCCGCAGACAACAGCTTCCATTTAGTCTACAAATCGAAAAGAAATGTAGGAGACAGCAGGCAATAAGAGAAATGCGTACACGGGTATCACAAAGACATATACAGGGCTTATCATGGCACCGCTTACACAACCTTGGTGAAGCCTCTAGGTAATCACTGGAGCTAGGGGTTGTCCGCACAAACCTATCTTCATCTAGAACGATTGTTGCAGGTTGAGAAGGAGGTCTGTTGAATGTGCAAGGACCTAGAACAGCTCAAATAAGGGATCCAAGGAGTACGACAGTATTCACCAGCTTTGTTGCGTCTGCAACCCCTGCAAATATCAGGTCGTCCTTTGATCATTTCACATTTGCGCTTTTTTCCCCAACAGCGATCACAAGCAGAGGTCACAATACGACCTTTTTGAAAAAAAATAATAATAATAAGTGGTCAGTAAAGAGAGGGCTGATAGACATGGTACAACCTGCTTGTCTATGTCGAGCTTGAAGCCCAAGATCTACTGATATAGTCAGATCTGTAAACTTTCCACCGTTTTCAGAATTAACGAACGTTCAGTGGTAGCAGGAACTGCACCAGCAGTAAGAGCGATGGTTGTCTGAAAAGACATAGAGATTGAAAACTAAGGCCTACGAGAGTAAAAGAGTGGAAGAAACAGTCCGTGAGCGTGAGCAATTTTAAAAATCAAAGCCTTGATCCATACCTGAACAAACCTAGTATCGCGAGTTATCTGAGGTTGCAAACGAATCAAAAGAGAACCTTCAAAATCAGTAAGTACTTTGCAAAAAAAAAAATCTCTGTTTCTTTGGACTGATTCTGCGAACGAGCGCCATCAAGAAGCGGCAATATGCTTAACACTTTGCTCATAGTCAAGAAGAGCTACACTTGCAGCGACTGGGGAGAACCAGGTATATAATGAAGGCATAATGGTCAAATACAAAACCAAAGCCTTCGTAGTGTATCAAAGGTCAGACACTAACCCAATGTTAGTATAATACAAGATGCAAAGACAAACTCTCAACTATGACTGGCATCCTATGCCGCCTTATATGTGGTTCTATGGTCTCATCTAAACGAATCCAGAGAACAGATGAATCTGAAGATGGTTCAGGTTCGAACATTGTATCGGTAAATTTATCACAGAGCACTCTATATCTCTGCGGTGAGCTTGTATAAAGACCTCACTATTGATAATCTGCACACCTTATCTGACTAACTAGCAATGCTTTGGCGGTCCAAGCACCACTCTAGTAACGCCAGGATCTGAGGATCTGCGGTGCAGCCCACGGCGTTCTGTTTCGCTGTTTCGCTGACCTCACCATTTAGTCCTAATTTGGTAAATATAAGAACTGGACATTTCGTGAGCGCAGTATAACATATGCTTCCTGGGGTAGCAGCCGCGGTAATTAAAGGTTGCGCGCACCAGCGGGCATAGTCTTGAGCACAAGATTGTGGACTTGTTCTGGCTTTAGGACACAGCACTGGATTTTTCTGTGATATTACAGGAATGTCAATTGCGCTAACCAGGGCTGAAATTGTCCGTTTACAGGTAAGTCAAAATTGCTGGTTGCGCATGGATGTTGGTTCATTTAAGCAACTTTTTCACGAAGCAGAAAATCGATGTTTGCGCAGATCAATGAGGGCGTTTTGGTAAGGCAACCTTTTTCGAGTGCAAGTTTTTGGTTGAAGAACTCGAAAGAGCGAGGTAAATCGCGACCGGAACTGTCGTTGGAGGATGATATTCAAGTGTCCAGAGGAGTTACACCTTTGGTTCAGTAGAGTAGCAGCTAGGAGTTTCAGAAGGTCAGAAGCACTTGTAGGTCAAACCACGGTAAACGTACTATGAGACAGCAAATAGTCCTTCGCGCCTGCCTCATCCACCTTTAGACCTAGTAATTGCCTGCCAAAAGTACATTGGAACAGTGCCGACCGACATCGTAAAAGACAAGAAAAGACAAAAAATGTAAAGGAGAACTTGAGATGGATGAGATGGAGCGTGGCAAATTGCAATTCTAGCCGACCCTGATTTTTTGGCTTCAACTCGAACTTTACTGAAGACAGTTGGCTCTAGCATAGGTATACAATGGACAATGGACAGTCTACCTAGATTTCTCGCGCAGCTTAAATGATATTGTTCAACTGCAATTTCCAGGCTGCTCTACTTTTCTGAGCCTTCGTCTAACCGTCATCACTCTTCTCAGCCTTCGTCCAACCGTCGTCACTCTTCTCTCCTCCTTGGCAGCTGTTGGCAGCTGTCTTATCGTTGCATTTTTTGCCATGACACTGAACTCAATGGCCTAAGAAAAAGTTTGAACCAAGACGATCTCGTCTCAATACTACCCCTGATGAGACAGCGTACGCTACTCTGCAGCTGAGCGTACGCGGCTGGGAAAGGCAACCTTTCAGGAACCACTTGAAAGGTAAAAGGAAGCAATAACTTTCATTGCCAGAGTGAAGCAGAAGCTTTCCAAACTTGAAGGAAATAATTGTTTTCGGTTATTGTCTGAAATAGGATATTTCGGCATCATATTCGGCCAAACTGAAGGAATATCATTCACAATCGCCGAAAGATTTGCTTTCTTTGGTAATCTGAAATATCCTTTTTCAAGACACGGCCGAAAGTGATTGTTTCGAAAAGACAAGGAATTATTATGTTTCACGGTCTACTTCAGTCAGGCTGAAGTACAAGTAAAAGCGCGGTGACTCGGTCCAGTCATTCCATTTGGCCGCATCGGCAGACGGATGCCCAGAGCTCAGGCTACACATGTTCAGTATCTTCCGGTAACAGTAGCGTGCGTGTTTTGGTTCTCCACATGGGCATTCCAATTTACCATCAGGTCCTCTACGAATACGGATCGTTTCGTTAGCATCTGCAAGAACAAATGTTGGTGAGAAGTATATCAATCTCTGGCAGAGCCTGACTGACATTTGATGGACCGTGATGTGGTGTGGTAGTCTGACCTATGAAAAGCTAGGCCAGTACTGAACTTTTCGTGAGGGAAGTTTGGCATGACGTTGCAAGTCCATGTTCTGAAACAATGGTTGAGTGGGGTAAAATACGCGTTAATGTTCGGTAAACCTACCGTTCTGTAGCTATACTAGCCATAAATAAGACTAGACTGATTAGAGTCACTGGCCTAGAAGGAAAATGGGATTTTTTGACAACAATTAATTTCGAGGCGCCGAGCAGAGATCGACTAGGGGACTGAGACAGGGGGACAAAATGGGTTTCTTGAAGTCAAATACAATCAGCACGGGCGGGAAAGAAGGCACTCGAAATTACTAGTTTTAGCATCATTTTTGCCTTGTTTTTTTGCGACTATGGTCTTGATTTGCGATTCAACCTTCAAGTTGATATGTAAGTGCGCCTTGGTGCAGACTATAATGTGTTATTTTACGTTATATGTATTATTAGGCACATAGGCTATGAAAACAATAATCAGTGCAGACTCGGAATTTGTGGTAATAAAATATACAGGGTTTCAACGTTCTACTCCCCGAATCGATAAGCATCAATTTGCTGTCGTTTTGCATTAATCTCCGCCTCCATATCCTCGATTTGCGATTCTAGTGCTCTTATTTCGGCCTGGAGAATCGAATGAGAATAGGAAGTGAGCATATACTTAGAAATTACGAAACTCACCTCTTCCTTCTTCTTATTCTCGAGCTCTTTATCCAATTTATCACTTTCTCTCTTCAACATCGCGAGTTTATACTGTAAAGATTGAGGGGTTAGTGTATCAAAATCGAACGAGGCATCCAAAACTTACCTGCAAAGTGTTTAATTTGTTCGTACTACCGTGACCTCCCGCCGAACTCGTGATGTTGTTATCATTCTCGAGCTTTGGACGGATGTTTCTAGAACATGAAGGCTGTTCATTGGATCTCCGTTTCGAAGTAGGAGTGGACGTGTTTGTGGAATCAGAGTTTGCGCTTGCTGCTGCGCTGCTTGCAGGAGTAATTGACTTGGTTCGTATTCGTTTGGAGCGATGTGAATAAGTGTACTCGGTCCAGTCATTCCATTTCGTCGCATCGGCAGGCGGATGCCCAGTCCTGAGGCTACACATGTTCGATATCTTCTGATAATTGTAGCGTGCGTGCTTTGGTTCTCCGCAGGGGCATTCCAGTTTACCATCTGGCCCTCTACGAATCTGGACCGTTTCGCCGGCATCTGTAAGAACAAATGTCAGTAAAAAGCATATCAATCGCCAGAGTCCACCGAAAGTAAAAGATTAACTAACACTTGATGGACCGTGACGGGGTGTGGTACTCCGACTTATGCAAAACTAGGCTAATACTGAATTTTTCGTAAGGGTAGTTTGGTATGACGTTGCAGGTCCAGGTTCTGAAACAATGTTTGAACGGAAATATATGCATTAACATTCTAAGAAAAGCGATAAACCTACCCTTCTTTAGCTACAGCCATAAATAAGATCAGACTGGTTGAGTAGAGCGACTGGCCCAGAATTCAAGGAAAGGCGCTGAGATTTTTTGAACAAGAATTGATTTCGAGACGACCAGAAAAATCACGAATACACTGAGTGGGTGATTGAGATGGGCGAAGAAAATGTATTTTATGTAAGTAACAATCAGACGCTCGTGTTAAGGGCCGGCAGGTACGTGTGATAACAAACTTGAACGAGTTAGCATCTAATGTACATAACAGCATAGATGTACAACAGTTTGGAAGTAAGATCTGGTAGGTACAAGCAACAGGTTAAGAGGGGACATTATAAGGTACTAGCGGAGCAGAGTCTCTGACTTTTGTCTTTTTGCCTTATGGTCATGATTTGCGATTCAACCTGGAGTCGTGATATGTAAGTGTATCTTGGTGCAGACTATGATGTGATACTTCTCGTTATATGTACTACTACTAGACTCGGGCGCTATATGCCATGAAAACACTGATCAATGTGGACTCGGAATTTGCGATACTTAGGATGGTAATATGGTAATAGAATATAGAGGGTTCAAACGTTCAAACATTCACTCCCTGAATCGATAAGCATTAATTTGCTGTCGTTTTGCATCAATTTCTGCCTTCAAATCCTCGATTTGCGACTCTAGATTTCTTATCTCGGCCTAGAGAATCGAATGAGAATAGGAAGTGAGCATATACATAGAAGTCACAAAAACTCACCTCTTCCTTCTTCTTCTTCTCAAGCTTTTTATCCAATCTGTCACTTTCTTTCTTCAACACCGCGAGTTTATCCTGTAAAGATTGAGGGGTCAGTGTATTAAATTGAACAAGGTATCCAAAACTTAGTACCTGCAAAGCATTTAATATGCTCTTACCACCTCCCGCCAAACTCACCCCCGCCGAACTCACCCCCGCCGAACTCACCGTGTTTGGAACACATTCAATGATGTCATTACTCTGGAGCTTTGGACGAATGTTTCTGGAAGATGAAGGTTGTTCATCGGATTTTCGTTTCGAAGTAGGGGGAGGAGAGGTGCTTGTAGTGGAATCAGAGTTTGAACCTGCGGGAGTAGTTGACTTGGTTCGTATTCGTCTGGGGCGTTGTGAATAGGTGTCCTCAGTCCAGTCGTTGTATTTGGTCTCATCGGCAGACGGATGCCCAGTCCTGAGGCTACACATGTTCGATATCTTCTGATAATTGTAGCGTGCGTGCTTTGGTTCTCCACAGGGGCATTCCAATTTACCGTCCTGACCTCCGAGTCTACGAATCAGGACCGTTTCGCCGGCATCTGTAAGAACAAATGTTGGTAAAATGTATATCAATTGCCAGAGTCCACCGAAAGTAAGAGGTTAACTAACACTGGATGGACCTCTGTAAGCTGTGGTAGTCTGTCCTATGCAACTTGGAGCTAGTACTGAATTTTTCGAGAGGGCAGTTTGGCACGACGTCGCAAGTCCATGTTCTGTAGCGATGGTTGAGCGGAAATATACGCATTAATGTAAGAAAAGCAGTAAACCTACTCTTCTGTAGCTACAGCCATAAATAAGTTGAGTAGAACCACTGGCCCAGAAGGAAAGGCGCTCAGATTTTTTGAACAAGAATTAATTTCGAGACGACTAGGAGGAATCACGAATACGCTGAGTGGGGGGCTGAGGCCGGCGAAGAAATCGGGCTTCTTATTTTTGTATGTAAACCAAGTAACCGTGACAATCAGGATTCAGATGCCCGTGAACAACGTGTTAAGGGCCGGCAGATACGTGACAAACTTGAGGAGTGATGCATATCTAATGTACATAACGGCATACACAGATTAATGATACTTTACAACAGTTTGGAAGTTAGATGGGGTAGGTACAAGCAACAGGCCAAGAGGAATCACGAAGCGACTTTACAAGGTACTAGCGGAGTATGTTCAAGATTGACTGATCAGAGTCTCTAACTTTTGTCTTTTTGCCTTGTTTTTTGCGCTCATGGTCTTGATTTGCGATTCAAGCGCTTTTATCTCGACCTAGAGCCATGATATATGAGTGTATTCTGGATGGAATCGAAAGAACAAGAAACTTACCGCGTCCTTAATTGCTTTATCCAATACACAAGCCTCTGCTTTTTCGTCTGCCAATTTCTTCTGTGTGATGGATGAAGAATTAAGTTATCGACACTGATTAAGGCTCGAGAATAAATCACCAGTAAGAATTCTTTCCTATCACTCAACTCTCCTGTCGAAATCGAGCTTACTTCTTCGACGAGCCTAAACTTGGTATCACGTTCTTCAATTTTAGGAATGGAATTTTTGGTTGAACTCCTTGTACGAATGGTGCGATGAGGTCCAATAGCGCTAGTGTCAGCTGAAGTCGTCGGGGCAGTTGACTTGCTTTGACGACGAAACCGAGGACGGTTACGAAAGCTAACTTCATCCCAATCGTTCCATCGGATTGAATCGGGGGGTGGATGTTTGCTGACTTTGCACATGAGTCGTATTCTTTCGCAGCTATATCTCGCGTGTTTGGGTTCACCACATGGGCATTTAAGTTTACCGTCAGGCCCTCTAGATATGGAGACCTGTTCACCGTTGTCTGCATAGATGTCAATCAATACGATTGTCAAACCATAGAGTTCTTTACTCACAGTGAACATAACGATGTGGACTATGATATTCTGTTTTGTGATAGCTAAGGCGCGAATTGAAGCTTTCAAATGGACAATTAGCTACGACGTCGCAGCTCCAAGTTCTAGAACAACATCAGTTGAGCAAGATGGATCAACGATAAATACCTGACGAGTCCTCAAAAGAAAGCAAAAGCAAGGGAGAGACCTACCGTTTTTCATCCATCGTCAAATAATCGGGGCTACCTTGCGTGAACGCGCTGAAGGAGATGACTTGGGAGATGATGTCGATCGACGTTGGATTATTCCAACAAGAATGAAATTTCAGAGAGAACTTATGCTCGATGAGTCGACGCTAATAACGAAGAGAAACAACAAGCAAGAGCGGGAGCATGTGGGGAAGTTACGGAAAAAACATGTTTTTTTATGTAAAGTTCAACTCAATTCAACTCAGACGGACCGTACTTTCAAGCTTCGAGTGTCCAGTAGAGCCAAAACAGCCCATACATCATGTACACTACAGTAGACTAACAGCAGGCTCTAAATGAAATGCGAATAAGAAAGGCTCATCGACATCGGCAAAACATCGTCTGATACTGTACAGCCGTTTTCTGCTGTACATTTCCAGACAGCAACCCCATCCGACCCATGCTTGCCTATGACTCCTGCTTCGTTCCTCTCCACAGTCTTGGTCTTTGCGTCCAGTACTCCTAGTAAGTATCTCGACTTGCCAGTGTAAAGTTAACAGGAAGAAAACAAATACAAAGGAACAACGACTTGAAAAAACAAACCTCTTGCTTCTCAGCAGGTTCTATCATGATAATCTCGCTTTTCAAGAGTCGCCAGTGATTTCTGTATTGATCGATGCGTTAGCGCACCAATATTGATCAATAATCGCTCAACTTGCCTGCAAAGCCTGCCGATTGTAATAAATCTGCTCCTAGTTATTCTCATCCGATGCCAGTTGGGAGCTACTCAGCTAGAGAAATTTGCCTTGCCTGCTGTTGCACTCGAATCTGTTTCTCTGACAGCTTGCTGTCGTTGCAGATCCCTCCAGTCCGTTGATTGAGCTCAAAAAACAGGAAATGCTGGTTGTAAAGAAGTCCCAAATGTATACGCGGAGATGCCCAATCGGTCTGTTGCATCAGTGAAGCCTGAGCTAAGATCAGGGGAAAATGAGCTCTCGAACGAGAAAAGAAAAGGATGTCGGCTGTCGAATTGAAACTCCGACTGTTTGTTCGTGCTTCTTGCCGAACCTGCGCCGAACACCGTCATCTCGGATCTATCGTTCGTACAGCTTGCGGTCTTGCGCTGCACTCGTCTTGTCTTTGTTGTCACTTTTCAACAGTTGAACCAGCTCTAATAACACTTCACTACTCTCAAACAATGCGATGAATTCTTCCTCTTCCCTTCGAGACCTTTACTCAGACACTTCCTCAGCATGGTCATTTACGCCAGAGTCAATGCCAGGAAATTCTACGTCCACTGCTGGGCCTAGTAATCCTCTGCCTCAACCCAGATGGAAATCACGCTCACCTGTGTTCGACCTCTCTCCTGACTTTGCCGACGTTTCCGCCGTTTCGGACATTGATCTCATACAAGTGTTGAAAACAGCGTTGGCGTCAGCCATGCTGCAGTACACGAGCACAGCTATAGCCATGCCTTGGGAAGTTGGGAAGCTGCTGTTACAGGTGCAATGGGTTCCGAGGGAGTTAGAGTCCGAGATTTCGTTGGCGAATGAAGAAGTTGAAGAAGTAAGACAACAGCTATCATTTTTTGCACTTTTTTGTTACTGATTTGCTGTAGACAAGCGAATCTGACGGTGAGGGGGAAGATGACTCTTACTTTGCCGATCCGAATCATAATAGCTCGGAACGGCATATTCCATCCAACTCTTCCTCGCGTTCTCCCAGTCCACTCGATGACGTGCAAGTTCCTCCATATACAATTCCCATAGGCCCTCAGGACGGTGTATGGGGCATGATTAAACGTATAGGAAGATTCCGCAGCGAAGGGTGGCTGGCACTATTTAAAGGCCTTTTAACATCCTGTGTAACGGAAGTCCTGTCATCGACGATTCAGCCGATTGTTTATAGGCTTCTTCAATCCTTTTTCCAACAGCCGGGGACCCTTCTCCTACCCCTCGGTTCACACCTTATAACCGGTTTCCTCCTCTCCCCTCTTGACCTCATCCGTACCCGTCTCATAGTACAATCTTTTATCCCGCGGTACAGATCTTATTCTGGCCCCATCGATGCTTTATCTCAAATTCTCCGTGACGAAGGCGGTATCAAAGGCATCTACCTTCACCCTCATCTCTTAGTCCCCACATTACTTGACTGCACCATTCGTCCGCTCGTGGCTCTGGCGTTACCGGGGATCATCGCCTCGTATGTGACTTCTCTGTCGTCCCTGACGCATGGTATCAGTGAAGAAAATAATCCTATTGCGTGGGGTGTCGCTGAGCTTGCAGGAAGTTGTATTGGGCTAATGGTAACGTTACCGTTCGAGACCGTGAGGCGGAGGCTTCAAGTTCAGACTCGAGGTGGAGATCGACATCACAAGGCAAAACCCATACGAGGTTGCGTCTCGTTGCGTCCGACACCCTACTTTGGAGTGGTAGATGCTTTTTATAGGATTATTACCGAAGAGAGGTCGGATGTACCTCTGGAACGAAAGCAGGGGAAGAAGAACAAACGGAGACCTAGTAAAGCTGGCGAAGAAACAGCGACCGTTGGCTTCAAGGAAGATGAAGGGTGGTTTAAGAACACGGGCGTTGGCCAGCTCTATCGTGGATTGGGTATGAGGCTCGGTGCTAGTATTATTGTGTTTATATTGGCTGTCGTCAGCGGAGGGGAGAGTGAAGACGGAGGATGGGCAGAGCTATAAGTACTAGGGATGGGTAGTACTACGTCTGCAATAGAGAATCATGCGTACGCGCATAAATAACCTCTCAACCTCGGTTTATTCCCCAATCAGTGTGCGCAAAGAAGAACACGCAAAACCAGGTCGCCCATTTTGAAAGCGCGATTGGACTCAAATATGACTGATTTCTGTCGGGCGACTCTGGCTTGGAATTCTATGGGTATCCTGTCTTACTAGGTGTAGAACGCTTTGATTATCATGGAGCTCATGGAGGTCGAAAGAAATACCATATCTTCACCGACCAACTGACGAGACAGACAGGACAGGACATTTCCAAAATCAAAGTCACGAAATGCGATTCCATGTAGCTTCTCCGGAGCCCACATCACTAGGAAACTTCAGAGGACGTTGGTGTTGGCTAGGGAATCGGATACGCATTCGGTCACTGGCGTCGCTTGATCTGATATTGGACTCTGAAGGCAAATGAGAAAGTCAGAGACTAAAAAATGGAAAATAAAATTACAAACCGAGGGGGGCGAAGATGGTGATGTTCCGTCTTCAAGAGAAAATCTGGGACATGAAGAAACTTCAAGCAATAAACATAAAGGGAGAAATACACTCTGTATTACCTGTGAATCGAAATTGCATCGTTCTTCGGTCCCATGCTAAGTTTGATTGAATACCTGCTGAACATCTAAAGCCAAGTAGTCGCTAGTACAGTTCGCGCCTTGCACCCAATCTAGCTGAGTCAAGAATGTATCGGAGACAGAGAGAGACAGAGCTATGTGTAAGGCCAACACATAAGGAAAAACGGGTGGTCCGACTAGTAATCAAAGTACAAACACCATCACAGTTCCGTCATGCAAGTACTAGTAGTTCGCAACGATGATCATCACTGCAGTGCATATGACTTGGACCGAGAAGGATGTAGTGGGCGGCTTTCCGTGGAGACTGTCAGATATAGTGCCTCGATCATCGCAGAACCTCTTACTTTCCGCGTATGTTCCTGTACAACTTTGTCAGTGGGCTCTAGGCCAAACTTTGCCTAAGCGGAATAGCGGAGTGCCTTTTTGGTCCTCGTACGCTGCTTTTTGCAAAGATCTATAACTACGTAGTATTATCTCTAGGAAGTTTAATGATGAGCTGCTTATATATGTAATAGTAAATCCCATTAGATATGTACCTTTAATTATGATCATCGCTTTGGGCCCTCCACCCGGCCAAGGATCTTGAATTTAGCTGTGACGATGGAAGCAAGCAAATGATCTTCAACTGTAGCATACTTTATAGGTACTAGTCTGCGTCAGATGTACTTTCTACCTCTTTGCCTTGAAGTACTTCAATATTTTATTTTATTTGTAGTCTGAGAGACACTAACTTAAGACAGTAGGAGGGCAGATTTTGGTACATACCTCAAATATGCTTATAATCAGACAGCAAATTTGCCAAAATCGCATGCTTAAGTACATTCCGGATGAAGTTCAGGAAGTTTCTGGTTAACTAGTAGATAGCTCATACATCATAAGTACAACTTGAATGAGAATATTACACGGCGTCCTTATAAGTTGGCAGCAGAAGTTGCGATCAAATTTCATGCTGTAAACTCTCCAGGTTACTTCGTAGCTGGCTGATTTCTTCGCGCTCGGAACCCTCCCTTCCACTGTGAAGAGATTCTGCCAGTGCACTACTATTCTGCATCCGCATAGGAGGTTTCCTGATGCTAGTGTTAGTGGACCTTGTCGTTGAAGCAGACTTGAATAAGTATATGGCAAAAAAGAATCAGACCCATCAATTGACAAGGAGAAAGGATACTTACGGCAGCGGTAGAATCGACCTGGGAACCATGGATTTGACTGGTTGCAAGTGATACCGAGCTCATAGGGTGAAGTAGGTGCAGTTCAAAACTCGTGCCTTCAATCTTACCAGCCCTCATTCGGCGCTGTCGGACTCGGTGGTAGCCCAAATATGAACAGCAGACATATTCCGCCGGTAATTCCACCTGCTATTGCAGCAACGTTTGAATGTCTCAATGATTCTGAGGATATTGAGGACGTCGGCGTCGTTTGACTTGACTTGCGAGTGTGGGCCATCGCCAAGGGCATGGCAGGTATGAGTCCTGTTGTCGTACTATTGTCAATTTACAACTTTACAGGTATAAAAACCTCAGCTTGTGATGGATCTTTGAGAAACACCCACTTGACCCAGCACCATCTCACCTTCACTTCAACACAATTCTGGCTTTAGACTGCACATATCACTATGTTACTAGGGAGTCATGAGGCAGGTGAGATACTTGTTTTTACAGAATAATACTTACCTACTTATGCAGTCTTTCAATTGTTTTGAACCTGGAGGATGGCTGACATATCTTCACCAACTCTCCTCCGACAAGTTGAAGTTCATATCAAAGCTCGTTTCCTCCATAGATTTATTTTTAACAAATGGATGCCTTGAGAAAACGCTATATCGACAAATGACTATGTGAGATGCCTGAAGGATCTTGAGTTCAAGAATGTGGTTTTGTAGAAATGGAATGAGCAAGGAAAAATGCAGAAATGAAAAAATATCACCTTCAAGGCTCCGACATTCTGTACATCCAGATTGTCCATAACTCAAGTAATTACATCCTGTGCGGCATGTTCAAGACCAGCCAAGTTTTCATCTCTGAGAAACTCGCTGTTTCGGCTCATTTCCAACTCATCCTCTGTCCTGACCAAAGTATTGGTTGGAAAATATGGCTGATGCTTCCTGGAATGACTGTAGTCAAGTTGGAGCTTCTGTTACAGCTTGTGGCTCATACGAGTTCCATTCAAAGTACAGAGAATGTCACTGATGGAGGTGCTGGCTTATACGTGGGATAATATACACTCAAGAGGATTACAGCCAGTATGAGATTTGGAAGTACAAATACAAGTCTTGAAAATATCCTGTAATAATTTAGCACAAAACTCTTACAAGAACTGAGAGAGAGCTAACTTAAAAAGCCATATGCAGCCAACCATATCCCTGTCACTTTGCAACCAAAATACAGGACCCACATGTTTGGCAAATTGATTGAAGTTTATTGAAGATGTTACTTGAATTGAGAGTGGGACCTTGTTCTGAATAAAAATTAATTTAACTCTCGAGCCTCCTGTCCATTGCTTACTGAAAGAAGAGCAACAGGCTCTTGGTCTCCTGAATCTTTTCTTGGAGTTGTTCAGGTTTGCCAAGTCGGCTGGAATGGAGGCTAAAGGTAAAGAAGTAGAACTTGGGGAAGTAGATTGAACACAGAAGGCTTTTAGTGGAGAAGTTGGTCCTTGTAAAGACTCTGGAGGTGGATGAGCCAGGTTGATTTGAAGCTTTGGCACAGGTTGATGAAGAAGAAGAAGAAAAAAAGAAGCAGAAAGTCAGAGAAAACCAGAGTCCGCAATCACAGAATTACATCTGGATTCTGCAAAGCAATTCATCAGGAAAAGCCGTTTTTGCCTAGGTGACCCAGAGTGGCCTAAAGCAAACTAGGTGACCTATGAATCCTATGGCATCCTAGGAATTTGGGCTCGTCCCTTGCCAGTCAAGGCTCTTGAGGATTCCCTAGGGTATCCTAGGCAAACCCAGGGCAAGCCTAGGTTTGCCCAGGTTTGCCCAGGTTTGCCCAGGTGTTCCCCAGGTGTTCCCCAGGAGCACCTGGGCAAACCTGGGCAAACCTAGGCTTGCCTAGGGGATCCTCAAGAGCCTTGACTGGCAAGGGACGAGCCCAAATTCCTAGGATGCCATAGGATTCATAGGTCACCTAGTCTGCTTTAGGCCACTCTGGGGTCACCTAGGCAAAAACACCTTTTCCTGATGTTTGAGTATCAAGAGATTTAGAGCAGGATGCGCAGAAGTTATCTTTCGAGTCTAAATTTGAGCAGCAGCGGGAAACGGAAGTGCCAAAAACAAGGATTGATGATGCAGAAAGTCACATGTAATATGCTTTGACATTCCAAATATATCGAAACGGAACCCTAATTGGGTCAACCGGATTTGGACGAAATGAGGCTTAATCAGGAAAAATTCTCACGCAAAACCCACCATAAGGACAAGCCTTCATTACATTCAGGACTCGTAACTGAAGGCAAACAAGAAAGTCAGAGACTAAAAAATGAAAAATAAAATCACAAACCAAGGCAAGTGAAGATGGTGATGTCCCATCTTCAAGAGTAAATCTAGGACACAGAGAAAATTCAAGCAATGAACATAAAGGGAGAAAAATACTCACTCGTAAGTTGCATAATCAAATAAAACTGTCGAATTTATCTGTGTAAGGGCAGCCATCACAAATGTATGTGGAGCTTGGGACAGGTTGCTATGCTGTTCAAAAGTGTGAATAAATACATAGTCAATTTCTCGCAAGTTGGATCATCCAATTTCTCGCACGTTGGATCATCCAATTTCTCGTAAGTTTGGCTAAGTGTCAATTTCTCGCAAGTTAAATTTCAGGGCCAGTCACTTATGTAACTTACCATATCTGGTAGAGCCAGGTCTCGACTCTGTCATGTGACTCATGAGCAATGAGAAATGACAGTAGGACCATGACCTCGGGTATGTTGGCTATCCCGCCACAAGTGTGATGCCATTGAGACTTGGGATTCAGTACCAGTTGCCAGGTGGCACAGCTTTTAAGTATGTTTTGAGTTGATGAAGTTATTTTGCTTTCCTTACGATAGCTTCCAGTTTGTACAAGCAAAACCCACCCTTACTGCAATTGTTGAACTGTTCACTCCCTTTCTTACCATATGGTACAGTATCTACTTGTACATGTACTCATACACCTTGCATTTCAATCTCATGAGCCGTCAAGGCCTCAGATATCCATGCCATCAATAATATGATTAGATGACGGGCTCTACAGCTGATAACTAGATTCTCATGTCTGCCGATATCTTATCCTCTATCTCAGAATGATCAGATATGATATGATATGATTACTATAATCACATGGCTTGCTCAGCCATTCAATTGGCCAGGATAGCTGACATACCCGAGGTCACGGTCCTATTGTCATTTCTCATTGCTCACAAGTCACATGACAGAGTCGAGACCTGGCTCTACCAGATATGGTAAGTTACATAAGTGACCAGCCCTGAAATTTAACTTGCGAGAAATTGGATGATCCAACTTGCGAGAAAATGACTATGTATTTATTCACACTTTTGAACAGCATAGGTTGCCCAACAACAGGACGTTAACATTGTATTGGAACTGGCCCAACCCGTCGCTTGTATGGTTAAAACCATGATTAACAGGTGTTCCATCCAGTGTAAAGGTCAGGTTATAGTTTGAAATGATTGACGTGTCCTTGGAGAAGTGATTAGTGACATTGTCAATGGAAGTTACAGGATTAGGGAGTATGCAGTAAACATTCAGAGATGTTCCTGAATACAGTTATGATTAGTACTACCAAAATAATTCAAAAGAGCATATTCACCTGTGAAATTAAACTTCACCATTCTTTTAACATCGCCCACAAGAAACTCAGACCAATGCCAAGTTTGATTAAACACCTGCTGAGCAACAAACCCATTGAAAGCCATTTCACAGTCACTGCAGTTCACGCCTTGCACCCAATCAGTGTCACCAGAACCTGAGTATAACGGTGACAGTGAGGTGCGTGGGTCTCCATACTGGTCATCAATGTATCCAGTTTGCACTTGTGCGGATAGGGCCGTTGGGTGAGTTATAAACAAAAAGAGGCCTGCAAGCGAGATACATATCCAAGTTGTATCCAAGATCGGATTCAATGGAAATTTTTGGCTCCTGCAGAGACGGTAGGCACATAGAGAAGACTGTTTTCAGCGGTGATCATGGCTGGGTTTCCTAGTAAGCTTATAAGAGATACTTGGATGGCCATCAAGCCGATGTGAGCATCAGAATATACTGTACTGGCATGTAGGGAGGCAATTGTCCCGGTCACGGGCCTCTGTTGCGTTGCGAGATTACTGTGATGTCACAGTAATTTTATGCTCTGAGTGACTTTTCTGGTATAACTAGTATATCAGCTTGCCTGTTCATAGTGAAAGTAACAAATTCGGTACTACTACCCCGCCGATGAATGAAAAGGAGCATCTATGTTTCATTCATGAATCATAATAGTACTACAAGTACAGGTTTGGTAACACTGGGTATACTAACCGACTATCAAATCAGTATTGCATGCTCAGGACACCTGTTGAAGTGGAGGTAATTAGACTAAAGATAGCCTAGAAGGTAGTCGGTCGAGGAAAGAAAGTTCAAGTAAAGCTAAATAGATTATGACTTGTATATAAAATACAGACGGAAAACAATCTAGTCAGCGAGAGAGAAAGAGAGAGAAACGGACCTTTTAGTCGCCACGTAGGCAACATTATTTGATCCGGTTCAAGGAGGTCAAAGCAGAATATATTGATCTAGTGATCAGATCGACGCGTACACTGCACACGACGACAAGCACTAAGAGAAAATTGGAGAATGATGGCTTAAAGCCTCTGAGAGTCTTAAGAGAGAGAGAGATGATGGGGATCAAAAAGATAGATTTTTCTATCGAGCTTCTACTTTATAAAGTAAAGAAAAAAAGAGCAGATGATGTCATGACAGGACAGGAAGTAAGATAAGTTGTCAAACTATTCCTAATCGCGCATTCGCACACGCTCTCTAACTGTGTATTGGGTTACCACTTGACGTGCTCCCACCCGTTGAACAGAGGTGGCAAGGCTCTACGCAGTGATGGACTAGTCCACTGGCGACGGGCTGGTGGACCGGATACAAGGTAGGAACAAATGGGAAAGGCAATCAGGGCAAGTCAAACAGATCGTAGGTAAGAGAGGGTGAGAATTTAAATAGAATCGGTATTAAAAAGGGGTATGAATAGAACCCCGAGAAGTATGTGTATTGATGAGGGGTCTACCAGACCCTACTACACTGTGCGGCAGTATTCTGATGCACTGTTCTATATCTGCCTGCAGGGGAGCTCTCAGTGTTAGAGTTTTGGAAGTTGAGCAAGTAGATGACATACTGGAGTCGGTCCTATTGAATGACGAGGAGAGTTTGAAGGATGCTTACAGGAACACTGGAATCCATGTCAATGTAGGTCGGTAGGTACAGGCCTAGGTGACTCACTACTCAAAACAGTTCCTTGACTCCAAAAGTGGTTTGCATGATCATCATACGGAATATCGCAGTGCCACTGAGGCTGCATATGACTTGGATTTATGCCTGCAGGAAGAAGGTGTATAACTATGTATGGGCTCAGGTTTCAAAAATTAAGTTTACTGGCAGCAAGTTTTTTTATTTTTATTTTTTTTATATCATGTTCCTTTGCCTCTGCGCTGTAGTGTATGGTAGCGATCACCTATCTACATGTATACTGTCTGTAATCTATGTACCCACAAAGAGCATCAGTGTCTGTATCCAATGTTCACCAGCCGCCAACCTTTAGATCCCATAGGGATCTACGACAGAAGGACCGTTAGGCACATCCATCTAGCCTCAAGGGCTCGATTATACTGGTCATGCATGGATAGTTTTGTCCATGTGGTAAAGTAATTTTGTGCAAGAGAGATGGAGATAGGATAGAGAGAGAGAGGCTGCTGTAACGCCTCCGCCTCTCCATAACCACCACTGACCGTATCCGGCGATACGGTCATCCTAGACACCGCCAATAGACCAAACGGTCTATCTTATCTTTCTATTTATTATTAATTATATAATAAATCTGTTACTATAAGTATCGTACGATTACTTAAGAGTCTAGTTAGTCTTTTACACCGTCGTACACACAATAGTATCCTATTTGTCGTGTTCACCGGTGTTCCTAAGGACTTTGCCCATAGGGCGCGTTATACTTTTTTGAACATCAAAAAATTACTATTGTGTGAATAACACAAAGCTATTAGTTTAACAAGCTAAAAACAGTTATACTACCAAATATAACAACCAGTATTCCAACTCACTACACAATCTACACAAACCCGCTCCATTTTTCCGTCCCGCTATATCATTTGCTGTCTCAATGACCTCTCGAAATCAATCAGAGAAGTCATATCGGAGCGTGCGCAATCGCGCACCTTCCATTCGTGGTGACGTGTCACCACAATCAATCTATTCAGTCGCATCAGCGACTCATTCCGTGCGTGTGTCTGAAGGACGGCACTACAGGCAGGACAAAAGTCCACCTAATGAACAGTATATGACTATTCATAAGAAACGGCCGACCCGAGAGGGTTTAAGTGAGATTTCTTCTGTGCTACAAGATGTAGCGGCATCACTCGACAAGAGTACGCAAGTACTCAATTGTATTCTCAATATAACTGAGAAATGGGATGCATCTAGCATCCGATCTAATGAAGAAAGATCTTCTTCATCGAGAAACAGCAATAGAATCACTATTGCTGCACCCACACCGAGACGGCCTGCCGTCACACCGCCGGTATTGCACAATGCAGCACCATCTGTTCCTACCGAGGCAAACAACTTGGTACGCCAATGGCGTGAGACTGTGCCCAAGGCACCGTCAGTCCAACAATCACTGTTGGACGAACAGTATTCACAAGGATGACCAAGTCACCCTGTCATGTTCTGTATTCCGACAGGAATACGCACCAGTGTCAGTAACTATACCGACACCCATCTACACATCCCGCATGAGACAGAGTCCCAATGCGGAGGCAGCGTCTCTGACACTGCGAGGTCCAGGCCATTACCGGTGACCAAATCTTGCTCACCACAAAGCGCGGTGAACATTAAAAGTGAACCAAAGTTACTCGTAACTTCAATCAGGTAGTAGCGATACCACCACAGGAAAGTACAATGTACTTCCCTACTGCAAGGGCGCCAATGGTACCCAATATTATTACACTCCAGTAGTTGTACCAAACACTACTGGAAATCATTCCAGTATGGGACCGCAACACGGTATCCTTCCGGTAGTTCCTACTACCATATCCATCGCCCCGGCGACACAAAGTGTTGCCCTCTGGTAGTACACACTACCGTAAGACTGCCCAAATTGCCGCCCAGCAATGCGCCAGAGCCAAGTTCAATGCCAGTACCAACGGTATTGGCTGAGTTGCAACCACAGCCGCTTCCATTGGAGTAGCTAAAGATTGGATGAGTCGCATAGCGATTCAACGCCAACATAGCACCAGTCTCCGAGATTTCGGATTCGCGCCATCTGGGCTTCCGACCAAATGGTGGGATATAATGTTGACGGAATACCCGTTGATAAATTGACTACTCCCAGAGAAATCTGGATTGATTTTACATTCCACCTGCTGAGTCCTTTCCAGGACCAAGCAATAATGCCGGAGCGAAAGCGCCTAGCAAAAAATCCGTGAAGGGGGGAGGAAGCACAAGAGTGCTAAATCCAAAGGCCGCAAACGCAGGCCATGGTTGGATGAATCATCTGACTCTAGTGATACGAGTCAAATACTGACTCTTTGTCTGATGCTCTTGGCTAGACAAATTTGCTACCCGTAAGGGTAAAATTACTCCTAATGAGCGCCGTAAAATACTGCGTTCACTTGCATCTAAGATGCGAGAAACAACAGGTGACGACGAACGTCGTTCCCGATGGAAACACAAGGTACACAAAGTGTACTGTAAACAAATTCGAGATAAGGTAGGGAATCCTATCCCTCCCATTGAGAGCCGTAAAGCTCTTAAAGTTCCATCTCCGGATGTCGATGTCTTTGAGCGGTGGCTAATGTCACTTCTCCAATGGATGGTAGTCAACCGCATGTGCGGTGACGATTACGATGCTACACGGACTGCCGTGCTTGGCATGTTTCTAAAGGGCAAAGCCCTTGACTGGTATAACAACGAAGTCGCTGGTATACACCGCACTGTCCTTAAGTGGACATTTGAAGGCGCCATCATTGTGTCTTTGATCATTGCATCCAAGCAACGACCATTCATCAAGCTGCATGGCAGTTTGACCTTATTGAGTATTCACCCGATACGGGTGTGAGGGATTATTATTCCTCACTTACATGATGGGCATCACGGATGCTCCAAACACCGGATGATGCAACAATGCGGAAACGGTTCATTGAGGTTACCCTTC